>CP092886.1:83384499-83689601 GCA_030710605.1 Cordylochernes scorpioides | reverse complement strand
GATCTATGAGATAAATTTGCATATTTTATATATATGGCGTAAAGATAAAATGAATTAGATTTGAAATTGTTGTTTTGTATAACTAATTTTGTAAGATATAAAATATGGTAATTGACAAATTAAAAACATAAATGAAGCTAAAACGGACGGAGATATTAACATAATTTTAGGAAAAATATAGCGAAATTTAAAATGAAGCATGATCATATTTGTAACACCAAACAACTGTAAAAGTAATATACAAAATAACGTTTAAAAGAGTATTATCAGAAGAAAAATAACGATTAAACCCGCCATCAGCGGAATCTTAGGATTATGAAAAGGAAGGGGTGGGGAAGAGGAGGAGAAGAGAGGGTGGGGGGGGGGGGGGGGGGATGGTGGAACATGGATGTAAACTCCATGTATCTCTCCCCAACCAGCTCATTATTAATCAGTTAACAAAATTTTTGCAGGATAACCATATAGATTCTCAAACCTTTGATTCCTTAGTGGCACTATCCTCTCTATGCTTAGATTTCACCACGTTCACCTTTAATAACCTTTTTTACAAAAAATTAGGGGCTCTCCCATGGGCAGCCCTCTATCCTCACCCCACGCAGAAATAGTCATGGCCACCATTGACCACTGGATCCAACAACAATTCACCCCGGGCATTCACATGTGGCGGAGATACATTGATGATATCTTCTGCATATGTGACACCGGACAGGAAATAAGTATTTTAGCTTGTCTTAACTCTTTTCACCCGGAAGTTACATTTAGTTTAGAATCTGAAGTTAATTCTGTTTTGCCGTTCCTTGATATACTTATTATACGCACCCCTCCCATTACCACACTACTGTCTACCACAAGATCAATAATCCCACTTTTTACACAAATTCCAATTCTTCATGCCCTCTCGAACATAAAATTAACACAGTTAGAACTCTTACCAAGAGATTGGTTACCCATTGCTCCCTTCCCATATTCAGATCAATAGAATTATCTAAAATCATAAAACAGCTAGCCCTCTCCCAATACCCTCCCCATTTTATACATAAGTATCGATATAACCCACTTTCCTTTAAACCCACTACAGTCAGTAGAAACATCTGTTTATTGCCCTTCTCCCCTCAATCAGTCTCCATCTATCGCATCCTCAGATCACACGGAATCAATACATATTTTTCTAATAACAAAAGTATAGGTACCATTCTTAGACACCCTATCACCCGCCTACACAGATCTGCCGTTGTTCAGTCTTCTGGTGGCTCGGTCTACTCAGTCTCGTGTAACGATTGCAATGCTTCCTACATAGGCGAGACTGGTAGATCTGTGGCCACCTGGATGACTGAGCACGGTAGATGCATCTCCAATAAAGACAATATATCTCTTATATTCAACCACATCAACATCACTGGCCACTCCTTCAATTTATCCTCCCCTACCACCCTATATTCCAATATCAACAACAAATACCAAAGATTAGTTTCAGAAGCAATTTTATCCATTAGCAATAATAGTATTAATAGACATATAGATTTACCAAAGCAGTATCATGACATATGTATGAATCTATAGGCTGGCCACTAAAACCTAAGTTAATTCCATGTTCCACCATCCCCCCCCCCCACCCACCCTCTCTTCTCCTCCTCTTCCCCACCCCTTCCTTTTCATAATCCTAAGATTCCGCTGATGGAGGGTTTAATCGTTATTTTTCTTCTGATAATACTCTTTTAAACGTTATTCTGTATATTACTTTTTCAGTTGTTTGGTGTTACAAATATGATCATGCTTCATTTTAAATTTCGCTATATTTTTCCTAAAATTATGTTAATATCTCCGTCCGTTTTAGCTTCATTTATGTTTTTAATTTGTCAATTACCATATTTTATATCTTACAAAATTAGTTATACAAAACAACAATTTTAAATCTGATTCATTTTATCTTTACGCCATATATATAAAATATGCAAATTTATCTCATAGATCGTTTCTTTATATAGTCTTGTTTACTCACACTTCGTTGTACCTGTCGAAGGGCTTGACAGCCCGAAAGCTTGTATTGAATACGTTTATTAAAGAAAAAAAAAATTCTCTTCTTTTTTATCATCTAATAAAACCATAAAGGAGAAATTTCCTATCAGTTCTTATGTATGCAATGTACAATCTAAATATTTTAATAAAAACAAGTCTTAGAAATCTGGGAGAGAAAGGCCATCAAAGAGGAATCAATCATTAGCATGTTTTATTATTCAGGAACTCATAGAACTGGGTTCAAGAACCTAGTATTTCCTGGATCAGGTCAGAACAAGTCCAGAACAAAGGGATAGCAAAGGCCCAATCAGAGAAAAGGAGAATTAGCTAGGAACCAATAGAAAGCTTACACGTCTCAAACACCAGCCAATCAAAACCCTGAATAGTTTTCGTGTTAAATCGCGTACTGGGTTTAGTCAGTTGGGACCTGGACTGCATCGAGTCAGCACCTGGACCGACCAAGGAACCGGTTAGAACCCAGCCACCACCCTCTCAAACGATCAGATAAGTCTAATCCTCAATCATGTGAACAGCCATAGTTAATAGCCAACTCAGCCAAATAGCTTCAACCCCTTTCTCCCTAGATCGCTAGCCTTTTCCAATCCAAATCCTGTGTTTTTCGTTATTTTCCCCTGTGAGAACAACTTGTCACTTCAGCCAACGACTGCGCCCATCAATTCAATCAATCACCAATCAATTCAACCCATCAATCCCAAAAGGTAACCATCCCGATGTTACAGTGAGTCGACAGGATAAAATGGAAAGTGACCAGAATACAGAAGTCAAAAATAGCGGCGACCTGTCGAGAGAGGACGAGACGGCAGGAAATGGGGGGAAACCGCCCCCCTAGCGGGCGTCTTGCTCCAGTTAGTGGCGGTGCTGGCTCAGGCGAGGTCATCCGACCGACAAGAGGCGGAACTCCCACCCTTCGATGGATTCTACAGCACTCGCCAATTCTTCCAATCATACGACCGAAAAATGGATGACGCCCACGTGGACGCCCCCGAAAAACTACTCCGGTTGCCGAACTACCTGACGCGCCAACCCCTGGAACTCTTCAGGAAACTCCGGTTGGCCGCCCAGAGCTATTTCCGGATTCACGGATCTCTATCCGGAATCCAGCGAAGCATCCATCGCGAAATACTTCGCCATGAAGCTTGCTGGACAAGCAGACCTGAAGACGTATTACCGGGAGAAAACCGCCATGGGTTTACAACTGGGACTCCCACAGGAGGTGATCCTCGAGACGCTGATGGAGGGGTTGCCGTTCTCCGACCAGCGCCTGGTCCGCGTGGTACCTCCTGAGAGCCTAGGAGAGTGGTTCCGACTGGCACAGCGGATCCACGGGCCCAACATACCAACGGCACGACACCGCGAGGAACAACCGCCCACCATGTCGGATCCATACCCCAACACAACCCGAAGAACAGGTGCATGGACTGCACCTACTCCGCCGTCAAACTGTAAGTTCTGCGGCGCTCGTCATTGGCACAGCGAATGCCGGCATAGGCCAGCCCCAACACAACACGCAAACGCACGGGCAGTGCAAATAGCCCAAAATCTACACACGAGTGCTCGGGCAGTGCAAACGGCCCCAACACAGCAGCACGCCCAGCGTCCCACGCCCCCACCCCACGCCGAAGACGCACAAGCCGCGAAAGCCTTTCGGAAATGAGGTAAGAAGGCCTCAACCCTTAACCGTCACCCAGTTGACGATGAAACTTTTTCTAACCTCTGAACTGCCATCCCCATTCCTAATTGATACAGGCGCAAGTTTGAATATAGTGCCCCATAATCTGTATAAAATGTTAAAAACTAACCTTCCTAATTTAAAATAAAAAAAATAGTCTATAGACCTACAGGCTATAAATGTTCTTGTAAAAACAATAGGTAAACTAACCCTCCCTCCAACAATAGGTAAAATTACTAGAAAAGAGAATTTCCATGTGGTGGAAGCACCTCTACCATTTGGAATTCTCAGCATAAATACCCTCCGTAATTTTAAATTAACAATAGACTTCAACCAAGGCACTATATTCCAACTTGGCGCTCCATTGTCTACCCCTACCTACCATTTCAACCATGTACCCAATGAATGCACGTATTGGGAGTGCCAAGCGATGTCACAAAGGACCCAGCATGCACCCAAACCTTCCGCACATGAAACCCAATGCGCGCATCCATTGGTCAAAACCCGATCACCCACATGTCAATCTAGTCACGCGCACGCACTACACAACTTTTTCACTAAGGCCAATTGCCTTTTTTATATGCCCTCAAATAACAAGGCCACAACGGCTTCAACTTGCAACAACAATGCACAAAACATGTCCATACAGCAGGACAGCTCACGCACCGAGCACATACGTGACCACACGTCGTCACACAACGGTCACACGCACAACCCGCGCAACAAACGCGACACTCACACTAAAACACAACAAAGTTCTTCCCCATACGCATGCTACAATGCGACACACAACCCTCACTATCCACCTCACTTCACCACACTTTTACAGAGATACAACCACATTTTTACCCAAAACAAATTCAGCCGACCATGCTTAAAAATCCCACAAGTAAAAATACCCACAAACTCCGACAAAATAATCACCATACGTCCATATCGTGTTCCGATATGCGACCAACAGGAAATCCGCAACCAGGTCCAACAGATGCTGGAAAATGGCATTATCGAGCAGTCTTTTTCGCCTTTCTCTAGCCCTGTCACTCTCGTCACCAAGCGCGACAAGACCAAAAGGTTTTGTATTGACTATAGAAAGGTGAACGAGCTAATCAGCTCTGATGTCCATCCCCTCCCTAGGATCGAGGATATACTCGACCGTCTCGCACGGGCCAGGTATTTCTCCACGGCCGACATATCCTCCGCGTATTGGCAGGTTCCAATACACCCCGATTCTCGACCACTGTTGGCCTTTGCCACGCTCGAAGGGTTATATCAGCCCACTCGATTACCTTTCGGGTTAAAAACCAGCCCTCAGATCTAC
Organism: Cordylochernes scorpioides; assembly: GCA_030710605.1. Taxonomy (NCBI): domain Eukaryota; kingdom Metazoa; phylum Arthropoda; class Arachnida; order Pseudoscorpiones; family Chernetidae; genus Cordylochernes; species Cordylochernes scorpioides. The sequence continues at coordinate 83,684,577 of CP092886.1, read as the reverse complement.
GAAAGAGCCATGAGTCAGATCCTACAGAGACACGGACTTGACTGTGTAGCACATTATTTTGATGACACTATCATTTTTTCCAACACACTGGAGGAACATCAAAGCCACCTGCGACTATTTTTCTCCTTTTGCGAGGTAGAGAAGTCACAACTTAACTTCGCAAAATGCGAATTTTTTAAACAGTCCATCAACTTCCTAGGCTACACCATCACAGCTGGTACTACCACACCACTCACACGCAACACAGACATAATCCACGCCATCCAACAACCACACAACCGCAAAACACTACAATCCTTTCTAGGCGCTGTGAACGTCTATAACAAATTCATCCCGGAGTACGTCCGCTTGCGGACACCACTTAAGAACCTTCTCAAAAAGGATGTCATGTGGGTCTGGGATGAAAATTGCCAAAAGGCGTTCATTACCTTGAAAGAGAGCCTCACACAACACCCCATCTTACACCTTTACAAAGAGGGCCTGCCATGCCAGGTGTATTGTGACGCCTCCACCCTCGGTATAGCAGGCATCCTCAAACAGGTTCACCCTGATGGGAAATTATATCCAGTCCAGTATTTCAGCCGCACTCTGCGTTCACACGAACGTAACTATTCCATCTCGGAACTTGAGTGCTCAGTAATCGTTGAGAGTGTGGATAAGTTTCGCGTCTATTTGATGGGCAGAAAATTTACTATATTTTCGGACCATCACGCATTGCAGTGGCTGAAAACAATCAAAAACCCGTCAGGCAGATTGTTTCGGTGGAGTTTACGGCTGTCGAGTTACGAGTATGAGGCCCGCTACATAAAAGGAAAACAGCAATATGAGGCGGATCTCTCTTATCCCGTAACCCCTTCTGTGGTTTCTTAGACGCCTCCCTTATTAAGAACCATCAGCTTTCTCCATCGGGAGATTCTAGCCTGACCATTGATCACAATGGACTGCATACCGTTTCCCGAAAAGGTGTAACTAAAATTATAATTCCAAAAACACTCATCCACCAACTACTACAAACAGTACACACACAGTGCAACCACCCAGGTATATCACAAATGACAAGAATCATCTCCGCTCAGTACTGGCAGGGCATGTCAAAAGACATTACACAAAAGGTTAAAACCTGCCCAACCTGCCAGTTAACAAAACGTCCATTGGGACCCACTTACGGGGAATTAGGTCAGCCGCCGGAAGCCAAAGGACCCTTTGACCTACTATCCCTCGACACCATAGCAGGATTTGCCAAATATGGCAACACCAAAATATACCTCCATGTTGTAGTCGACCATTTTTCGCGCTACACATCGACGTTCCCATCCAAATCCACCAGCATTACCACCTATCAACAGGTACTCAAGAGAGTATTACAGGATGGCTCTCCGAAACGCCTTCTTACGGATAAGCCCCTGCATTCACGTCGCCAAAATTTAGGAGCTTCCTGCTTAACAGGAGCATCCACCCGTTACTCACAACTAGCAATAATCCACAAGCCAATGGTCTATGTGAACGCCTAAACGCCACCCACACAGGAAAACTTAGGCTATTACATTTGGAGAACCCTAAGATCGCATGGACCAAGTTGGTCAAACGAGTTACAACTATATATAACAGTACCCCACACTCTATCACCGGTTTTCCGCCCATCTACCTGATGTTTGGCGTCCTACCCCCAGAACTCTCTGACCACACCACACCTTATCCAGACCTCGACAGAGCTAGGAAGATCGCACACTCACGAACCCAAAATAAACACATACAAGATAAAAACACTTATGACCAACGACACAAACATCCACATTTCGAAATAGGTGACCTGGTATTAGTTAAATTATATCATCACCCCAACACAGGAAAACTCGCCCCATATTTCACAGGACCATACACAATATTAGAGATCTTCTCACCAAATGTGGTCAGTATCGAAAGACCCAACCAACCTCTCCAAAGAGATACTAAACTATAAAATAAAAGGATTTAAAGGCGCGAATGTTTCTTTTATACATAAAACGAACTTCTACTGCCCTTACTGCGATGCAAATATATATTGGGAGGGCTTGGCTCATCAGTGGTGAACCCTCCCAGCGGTTTCGCCACTTTAATCCACCAGACCGCTTCTCAGAGCTCTAATACTGTATTCGATCATTCTGCTTTTATATGCTACACTGAAGGATGGAATCTTAGAAATGGTTTTCAAGTAAACTATGGACATAAGCTTATAGGACAGTAGAATTACATTCAAATATTTGCTTCGAGCAATGCTCTTGAGCCAACTATAAAGACAAGGCCATTAGGAATAAATTATCACAAAGCAATAACGCGCCATCTATACATATAAAATAAAAGGATTTAAAAGCGCGAATGTTTCTTTTATACATTTTATAGAAGTTCGTTTTATGTATAAAAGAAACATTCGCGCTTTTAAATCCTTTTATTTTATATGTATAGATGACGCGTTATTGCTTTGTGATAAAACTTAAACTATACACAGAAAACATCCAATATATATCACCACCCGCCATAAAAATACACCATGTACGACACAAACACCATTACACGTTCCCGTTCAAACATCTCACACCCGAACTGTTTCCAGCAGAACCGTTGAAATTCAAACCAACAAACAGCGAGCCTTTCAAGCATTTAGATCCTACCATTTTTTCCAAAAAACGATTTAAGCAATTCACCCACACTAACAAGAGATGCGATATAGCCCTTCCCCAAAAACACCCCGTTTCAAATCCGTTACAATCAATAGAAGTCCAACCCGAGCCACCATCCATGGCAAAAACATGGGAGAAGTGGTGCCAATATCCCATTTTTCACCTAATCTCTGTTATTTGTCTTCTATTTCTACTCTACAAACTCGCTCCCTATACAATAATAATTCACCTGCTAACCTATACCCTGCCATTCCATCGTCTTTTCCAGCTGCAGGAAGCAGTCTTCCATATAGGAAAGTCCATCTTGAAAGCCATCTTCCATATAGGCCAAGCAATCGTAGAACTCCTAGATATTCTATGGGAAATTCTCGCAGAGAACTTTTAAAACTCAAAGGGACTCGAACCAACTAATAAGAAACAAAAACGATGCCCGGAGGGAGAATCACACCAATTCAATTAGGAAGGACAATTAGGGCACGGGCAAGAGACATTAGCAGCCGGAAATGAAATGGAGACCGTTTACACCGCACGACAAAGACGCCGGGCGTGCTACATGTCATTCAATTACTTACACAAATAGAGGGGGGATAAATTTGGTCTGCCCCAAAAGGGCTCCGGCACCATCCCCCCACACATCCGCTATAAATTGAGGTCACCAGCGCGCTGCCCGACAATGACAATCTTTAGCATCACCCATTTTTGGAACCCAGTTCGAGCCTACATATCGACTTTTACCAAAAACGCAATTTAATTGCATTTCTCACAAAAGACTTAGTACGTTTACAGATATTTCCCAATGAATTTTCACCCTTTCTATTATTTTTATTCTTCCAAGACCTCCAAAAAGCTGTTACATTTACCCACACTAAGCACAATAGACTTTAGGATTTTGGCAACACCTAAAAACTCACAACCAATGCACAACACGCAGATCTCAAGGTTAAATACGAACAAAAACACGCACATTACCACTTAAATGATAGGAAAAATTAGGTAGCTAAGCTTTCGAGCTTGCGTTTCTTCCGAAGGGAGTAAACAACCATTTTAGAAGGGTCGAGGGACTCTCCTCGGACGCTGTATTAAAAGTTTTTGACTCCGGTATTGACACCCGATATAAAAGTGGATATCGGGCGAGCATAATTTAAGTGCCCTAGGGAATTGCATAAAAATCCCTAGAACGCATTAAGGCTCGGGAAATATTAACATACTACAATCGGCCTTGAGATCTCGAAAAACAACACAAACACACAGACAAAATACACACGTAAGGTTAATTAGATTCCCATGTCTCCTGTATACATATATAAAGCACAATTGGGAAAGATCATGTTTTTACACATGAGTCGCACGGGAAAGACAAAAATCTACGAGGCATATAAAGAATTAATTGCGGCGTGAAATATAGATTTTGGCATGTAATTGATTTACGAAGCGAGTTTGCGAACCTCGCTATACATTTTTTTAAATATAATTCATTTACATTATTTTCTTATGTTTAAAATCAAAATACTTAATCAAATTTACCATTTTTCCCTAATTCAAATACTTATCATTTATTTTAAGCAATTATTTACCATTTTATTAACCACTTCTTTTATTTTGTTCATAATTCAACAACTAAACAAATTTTTATCAACGAAAACTCACTGGTTTTCTTTTAAAATTAGATATTTTATTTTTTATTTTTTGAGTTACAAAAACCTTTTTCTTTTTTTTTACCATGCACCAAGGCATTCACTTTGATTTCTTCCAACTTTTATTTTATTTTTGATTTCTCAAAAGCCCTAATAGAACTCCCTCGATTTTCTTTCCCAATCTCGAGTAGAATGTGGTTAGGCATTTCTTTTTTCTCACCATGCAACAAAGCATTCACTTTGATTTCTTCCAACTTTTTATTTTTGATTTCGCAAAAGACCTAATAGAACTCCCTCGATTTTGTTCCCCATCTCGAGTAGAATGGTTAGGCATTTTTCTTTTTTTTCTCACCATGCAACAAAGCATTCACTTTGATTTCTTCCAACTTTTTATTTTTGATTTCGCAAAAAGACCTAGTAGAATTCCCTCGATTTTGTTCCCCATCTCGAGTAGAATATCGTTTAGGCGCATTGTCTTTTTTCCTTTTTTTCTCCACTATGTACCATAGCATTCCTTTTGATTTCTTACAATTAAATATACGCAATCTATATATCATCAACACCATTCTCGTTTATCTCTTATATCACTACCAATGCTTGTATATAGCCTCTCTATAACCACAACTAATTTTCCCACAAAAATTATGTTTTCCCTTTACAGAACTCACTCAGGTTTACCCCTTCTTGAATTCTTCACATGTAGGGGGCGCATTTGTCATAATTTGTACATAACTGGATGTAATCCCGCCCCAATATGTATGCAATGTACAATCTAAATATTTTAATAAAAACAAGGCTTAGAAATCTGGGAGAGAAAGGCCATCAAAGAGGAAGCAATCATTAGCAGGTTATCTCTATATATATAAAAGTCAATTTCTGTCTGTCTGTCTGTTTCGCGATAAACTCAAAAACTACTGAACCAATTGGTACCAAATTTTGCATGTCGCTTTTTATAAACCTGAGGAAAAATTTCGACTGCATTTTGATTAGTATTTTTGGCTATTTCTTTTTTTCATTTGAAGAACTTTTTTTTTACATTTTTAACTTTTTTTTATTAAAACTATATATTTTTAGTCAGAAAATGATGATGACGATATTGCTGTATCATGTTTGATTATTAGATACATAATTATATCGGGAAAAATTCCAAAAAGCAGAGACCACGGGTGAAACCAGTTCATTATTTTGTACGCAGGAACAAAATTCTAACAGAAAAACATTCATTCGAGCAGAATGAATATTCGTAACGAATATTATTTGAATAAAAACATTTAATCGGGTAAAACCCGGGCGTTGCCCGGGTCACCCGTCTAGAATTTTATATATTTTAATAGGAGAATTAGCTAGGAACCAATAGAAAGCTTACACGTCTCAAACACCAGCCAATCAAAACCCTGAATAGGTTTCGTGTTAAATCGCGTACTGGGTTTAGTCAGTTGGGACCTGGACAGCATCGAGTTAGCACCTGGACCGACCAAGGAACCGGTTAGAAGCCAGCCACCACCCTCTCAAACGATCAAATAAGTCTAATCCTCAATCATGTGAACAGCCATAGTTAATAGACAACTCAGCCAAATAGCTTCAACCCCTTTCTCCCTAGATCGCTAGCCTTTTCCAATCCAAATCCTGTGTTTTTCGTTATTTTCCACTGTGAGAACACCTTGTCACTTCAGCCAACGACTGCGCCCATCAATTCAATCAATCACCAATCAATTCAACCCATCAATCCCAAAAGGTAAACGTCCCGACGTTACATATATATATGTAACGTTGGGACGTATTAATTAAATCGCATATTTTGGATAAAAAATAAACAAACATTTTATTTAATACAAATGTCAATATTTCAATAGGCTATGCGCCTAACTTCGTCAAAGTTTTTCTTGTTTTTGAACTGCTTTTGGTTCATCACGCGATGCCTTCACGAGACGATATATAAATATTTACAACTCTGGGGATAAAATTTGAAATATATACATATAAGCAAATATAAATAAGAATAGACTATATATTTACATTTATAAAAATTGAAAAATAATATATGATTCATAATAAATATAATAAAATAATTTTAAATCGATTTGAACTCTAAATATAACGGAGGTATGTCACAATTTCTCTATTAATTAATTCTTCATTGAGGTCCAACTTTCTAAAAAGAGTCTTGAATGTTTATTTTGAATGTTGTTATATATAATTTCTTTTTTTTTTATTTTGGTATATGGTCCTGTTTGAGTGCGTGATCTACTAAAAGTGATAATGGGCTATGGTTTTTAAAAGCTGTTTTGTGTTGATTTACTCTTTCTTCAAAAATTTTACCGGTTTCTCCTATGTAGGTTGCAGGGCATGATTTGCACGGAATGCGATATACTATGTTTGATTTGAATTCATGATTGCTGTTATGTTTAGTGTTGGGATGGCGTAGAATTTCTTTCAGATTTGCTGTGGTTTTGTATCGGGTTTTGATATTGTAATTTTTAAGTATTCTTGTTATTCTTTCAATGCCATAATTGTATGGCAGTGCGCAGTATTTATTCGATTATTCACTATTGTTTGTGGGATTGTTGGTGGGTCTATATATATGTTTCTTGATGAAATTCGGAGGATATTCATTATTTTTCATCTCATTGTAAAATATGTTTTGTTGAGTTTTAATATTTTTAATATTTGAGGAGCAGTGGGTGTAATACACAAGGTGTTTTAACCTGATGAAATATCACCTAAAATAGAATAATTTCTGAACCTTTTTGTATGATACAATTATTTCATTAACAATTAAGATATTTCAATCTAAAATAGAGTAATATTTATAATTCAAAATATTTTTAAAACTAAAATGTTAATTTACGCACCAAATCATTTTTTTTTTAATTTGGGATACAATTTTCGAAATATTTACATGCATTGCCTACACATTATAATAGAATATTCTTTACAAACAATATTTGGCACTTCTGGCATAGTTTTTTGGTCTTACGATATTTTTTATAAGAACAAAGATGGCATCTTTTCTGGGCCTTTGAAAGAGGTACTGGAATGTCTTCTTCCTAAAATATAAAACGATTAGAGATAAATTTTCAATTATATTTTGACATAAAATTTACCATAGTTTCTGGTGACTGACCAGCATGTTTCTGGATAATACTTCGAAGTGGTTTTGAAAAGGATTTGGTAGTAGACCTGATATGATGATACTCCGTTACCAATTCAAGCGATAGAGCTTTTAGAAAATCCTTTCTTCTTTTGTAAAGGTTTTGGGGCTGATTCCCATCAAAAAGAAGTTTGGAATTAACTCCAGAAATATTTAAAATCAAAAAGGATACACAGGGGCCATCTTTTGGTACGTCGTCCCACGGAATAGAGTGACCTCTTTTGATCCATCCTTTTGTTATGTTGTAAAAAGTAATCATTTCTGGCTTCCTCTTTTCATTTGTCTCTTCATCAATTGTTGCTTTTGAGTGCATTGTAGATAAAATAATGACACTTTTTCCCCCTTTTAGGAACTTATGATTCAAGGGAGACATTTTTTTGAAAACCAAAAATTGAGCTAAACACTTGCCGTGCGCGATTTGTCATAAATTCAGGTGGTATTTTTGTTGTTCTTTTTGAGTATTCCTACTAAGGTCAATTTATGCTCATTCAAAAGAGCTACTGCAAGAGGATAGCTGGTATACCAATTTTAAGTTGTTATGTTGCGTTCTGACCCGAATATTGGAAGTACAAGTCTTTTAACTACATTGTTGTGGGAGAGTTAATTATTTGATAAGGGCTTTCATGTTGTTTGCCAGCGTATATATCAAGATTCACCACATAGCTTGTGAAGGAACAACATAACACATAAGTCGTTATGCCATATTTTGCGGGTTTATTGGGAAGGTACTGCTTGAAACAACATCGGCCTTTGAATAGAATAATATTTTCCTATACTGTCAAATATTCTCCAGGATTATACATAGTTTTGTAGTTTGTAACGAATTCTTCAAATATTTCTCTAATTGGTGCTAGTGTGTCCTTTCTTTTTATTTCACGTGTGGGCAAATCATCGAAACTCAAACACCTGAGTAAAAAGAAATATCGCTCGCTATTCATTACGGACTGGAAATTTTCGAATCCTGTCGACTGCGCCAAAATCTTGTCTTGTCTTTAATTTGAAAAAAAGACAATACAAGGTCCCGATGGCTTAACCTGAACTAAAAGCTCCTAACTTTACAGTAATGCTGGAAACTGACTTGAAAAATTATAAATTGCTAAATCAATATCTTTGTTGCAGTGATCAGAAGAATTGAGTCACAACGCTGGATGGCGAGGCCTAAAGTAGAAAACAGTGATGAATAATTTAATACTTATTGAAAGAAATATTTATTTAAAAATCACACAAATTAATATTAATACAAATATTATTCAAAACCAATTATTAAAATTTATGAGAGATAGTTCTTTTTCAGGCCTGTCAAAACCAAACGTTGGCGTCGAGACAGCTTTGTTTACCGGAGATGCGGGATATTCTTTTTTTTTGCCTGCGCATGCGCGGGGGGCAGCGGGTGCAGTGTTGCCAGCGCTCGGTTGGCCCAGAAGTACCTATGGTCGCGTCACCATTATTTTCCCATCTTTCCTTTCAAGAAAAGATGGCAGGCCATTTTTGTCCCAGAAAGTAACAAAAGTCCAATAAGAGCCCAAATCTCTATATCATTACTATCTTTTGCATCCTTTTCTCGAGAAATATTTCCTCGAATCCTTGAGTTATATTGATTTGTGTTACATACTATTTTTTCAACTATTTGTGATAAATTTTCTGTAAACTCCAACAGATGTTGTTATGTTCTTTCAATCTCTTTTCACTACAGGAAGGTGAGAAATTATGTTGTAAGAGCGAATTCTTACTTTTGTACTTTGCCATTCACTGGTGTTCCACCGCTTTATCTGGTCTCTCCCCACATAGAAACTGGAAGTTGAAGATGGACAAAATTTTCGTTTTAGATTCCAACTCGGATTCAGAATCATGGTCACTATATATTTATGTATTTTCATCAGAAGATATATCCGAAATGCCAACATCAACTTCATTTTGGATTCAGAATTAGAGAGAGGTGAAGTATCCATGAAATATTTTTAAAATATTAAGAGCAAAGAATAGTTTTTGGCGTGCTAGGAATAAAGAGAAAACAAAGAATATATGTACAAAGCCAAAGGAAGTACATCTGGATGAATCTGAAACCTGAAAAATATAGGCGATATGTCACTCACGGCCTGCAAAAAATGTTACGTAAACACTCGCGCTTGGTGTTAACCACCCAGCTTATCTGATTACCAAAAAGTTTAATTTATAATTTTGAAATTCATTAGGGCAATCTATGTTTCACTAAAAATAATTAAGCTACCGAGACACTCAAGCTGCTATATTTATTATTTACAGTTTAGTATCTTACTGGGTGTAATACACCCAGCGCGAGTAATTAAGAGTTAATGGGGCCAAATGAATTAAAATTGAGATATTTGCCTTTTGTGTTGGTTTTCTATATATACTGGTTTCTATTTTGCTATTTATTCTGGTAAGCTTGATGTCTAAGAATGCTAAAGAGCTATTATTTTCTATTTCGTATGTGAAGGTTAAAAATGGCTTTAAACTGATGAGGAAGGTTAGAATATTGTCAAGGTTGCTATTTTGACTTATGCAAATGATGTCATCAATATATCGTTTCCAGGCTATTATTTTGAGATGTTTGGTTGCAATGATAATATTGTCAATATGATTCATATAAATATTGGCGAGGGCAGAAGAAATTGGATTGCTCATTGGAAAGCCTTTAATCGGTTCATAATACTGGTTTTTGTAACTGAAATAACTGAAGGATAAACATAGATCGAGTAAGTCTTTGAGTGCTTCCTTGGAAATTGTTAAATTAAGTTGTGGATTGGGGTCTATAAATTTTGAATATTCACTGATGGCTTCCTTATGACAACGTATATAATATATATATATATATGAAAAAACAATAGAAAAAAATAAAAGATAAGTGGGTCAGGTGTTGATATTAAAAATAAAGAAGGCATCTCCTGACCACGAGTACATGTGCTTTTTAGATTGCAGAGCGCCATCTAGTGGAGCAAAAATAAACTAAACGTTTATTCAGCTTGCTCCGTGATATTTGGCCAACCCAATTTCTTGATAAATAAAAAAAAAGCCATCCACGAACACGTTTCGCGCTGATGGCGCTCGTCAGCGTGGAGTACGCTGTAACCACTGCGACCAAAAATATTTTTTGGTCCCAATGGCTTCCCGAGAAATCAAGAAATTGGTATTTAAGGCCAAATTTGCGTAAAGAAGTGCGTGGTCAGAAGATGCCTTCTTTATTTTTAATATCAACACCTGACCCACTTATCTTTTTTTTTCTAATGTTTTTTCATGTGTTAGGTGTCTTTACGCAAATTTGGCCTTAAATACCCATTTCTTGATTTCTCGGGAAGCCATTGGTACCAAAAAATATTTTTGGTCGCAGTGGTTACAGCCTACTCCACGCTGACGAGCGCCAACAGAGCGAAACGCGTTCGTGGATGGCTTTTCTTGATTTATCAAGAAATTGGGTTGGCCAAATATCACGGAGCAAGCTAAATAAACGTTTAGTTTATTTTTGCTCCACTAGATGGCGCTCTGCCATCTAAAAAGCACATGTGCTCGTGGTCAGAAGATGCCTTCTTTATTTTTAATATCAACACCTGACCCACTTATCTTTTATTTTTTCTATTGTTTTTTCATTATATATATATATATATAGTGTATAAACTATATAACAAAATTATAACAGTGATTCCAAATTTAAAACTAAAGGAGCAAACTGATAAGAATGATAACTCATATCAAGTAGATTTGATTAGATTAGCAAGCTAAATCTAAATTAATTATAATAATAAATAGTTGTTTAATTTTATGGTCCAGCTTTGTTTTAAAATTATCTTCACTATTTTGATCAATTAAATTTAAATTATAAAATTTGTAAATAGTTATTATTTAGTAGAGAGAGAGAGAGAAAAAAAAATCCTTTACTTCTAATACATCATCCAGTTAATTATATATTTATAATTAATAACAATAAAAATTAACAACGTAACGTCTTTTGCATCGGTTTTTACACGTCATTTAGACATACTCTATCCTATATATAGAATAATATAAGTCAGAATATATTTAATATTATAAATTTTAGTAGTTAGAGAAAAGAGAGAAAGACAGAAACATGTACCTTTAATCAAACTAATAATAAGAGAAAAAAAAAGTTTTGTAAAGAAGGTAGATGAGATTGTTAGTATATATATATATATTTTTTATAATTTTATATTTTATCCTTTTTTTTTTAAAGATTTTTGAATTTTTTTTTATTTTAAAATATGATTATAAATAGTTGTATTTAGCAATATATCTATAATATGAATTAACTTTTGTTATAAGTTTGGTTATTATGTTTTGAAACCCTAATGGTAGACCAGACATACACAAAAATATTTAAATTGAAATAATTATTGAAAAAAGAGATCTGCTGGACCGGGGATTTTCAAATAAAAATCCAGCTGACATTTCACCCCTTCTTTATTATGTCATAGACCTCTTTTAAACCGGATTTTATGTGTTAATATTAAGTTACTTCAGTCAAACATTTATATGAACAGATATACCAAATAAAATTGTTAACAAATTCCAACTGTAAACCTACCTCGTCCGCGGCGTCCTCCATTGTGACCATCTATTTCTGGATGACACATGTTGCGGGGGGGACATTTCAAAATTAGACCATTTATTCTGAATTTTTTTAACAACAAGACAATCAAAGAAGAAAGAAAAAGTAGTTAAGGGAAGAAAGCCAAACTTTATAATCTTTACAGTTATTTATATCAATATAACTGATTCAACACTCATTCATCTTTTAATATTCCTTTAAAAAGGCAAATTATAAGAGTTTAATTAAGCTATTAATTGTGTAAATTCACCTTTATTTAATTTCCATTTTCCTCCCCAGAATTTGGAGATTAAACAAAATGAATTCTATACAACACCACTTTAAAAATCTTGTGAAAAAATCTTCAAATCAGCTATTTAATCCAAGTTTAATTAACTGTTAAAGATTATAAATTTGTATTAGTTATTATTGAGAGAAATTATAGAAAGTTGATTTCGTAAATGGATACTTCCATTTATTTTTTTTTAAATATTTTATAATTGATATACTGTTGAAATATTTTACTTGTCTGATACTAAATTTGTTTTTAATAAATTCCATGTTTAAATTTTTAACATCTTCTATGAAATTATCTAATATATTATTTATTCTATAAAATCTTAGAAACTGACCAAAGTATATACCCTTACAGCAATTTAATGATATATTAGAATTTATATTACAGTATTTTATAATATTGAAATTATAATTACTCTTTTTATTATAAACTCTAACAGCACTATTTGCAAGGTCTATATTCAGGTCTAAAAAGTTAACTTTTTTGTTTCTATAAATTTTTTCATTGTTCTTAAGTTTCAAGTATTTAGGATATATTTTAGGTATTAATTTTTTAAACTGTGTATTATTGAATATTATGATGCCATCTACATATCGGAACATTTGCCAATTAGCACTATTTTGTAGAAAGTATTCTCTTTCGTACCAGAAAAATATTAGGTTGGCTAATAAAGGACTGGAAGAAGTTCCCATGGGAACGCCTTCTGATTGAATATATATTTTATTTTTAAATTCTATATAGTTAAAATTTAAAAATGTTTCCAGTAGAGTTTTTGCTGTTTTAAGATGTAATTTAATTGTTTTATATCGGTTATGAATAAATTTAATGTAGAAAGTTTTGTCATTAATGAATTCTTTAAATAAATTGGTTATTTTATTATTTAGATCTCTTAAATTTATTTTAGAATATAGGTCCTCAAAGTCAAATGTGTGTACTGTTTCAATGTTTGTCCAATTGTTCATTAAATAGTTAATGATTTTTTTATTTGAGTCGATAAATTTATAATTATATTTATTAGTTAATTTATTTATAATAAATTGTAGTGTTGAAGCTAATTGTATATCAATGTTATTTATAACTGAATTTATACCAGATGTGATTGTTCTAAAAGAAATTGGTTTTTTGTGTAGTTTAGGAATTATATAGAACTTTGGTATGTTTGGATTTTTGTGGTTATTATAATTTTTTAGTGAATTTTCAACGTTTTTAATGTCTTTTTTGATTTTTGTGGCTGTAGTTCTAGCAAAAGTGTATTTATGATTATTATCAATTTCCTTTTTTAGTATATCGTGGTATAGATTTTTACAAATTATAGATAAGTTATTAGGACATTTATCTATAGGAGTGATAATAAAGTCCTTCTGTAAATTAATTATATTTTCTTTAAGAGAAGGAATATCTGAATTAGGTTTTGTGTATTTAAGTTTATTATTATAATAATTTATAATTTCCTTTTTTATATTATGTTTCCATTCCAGAAAAGTAAATTCTGGAATACTATATTTATACTAGTTTTATTTATGAAAATATCTATATCTTTTAATATAGATTTAATTGTAATATTATAATTGTGTTTAATTTGAGGTATATATTTATACCCTTTATTTAAAATATCCTAATATTCTGGATTTAAAAAAGAAAAATTGCTAGTTAATATATGACCTGAGAACTTATATCTATCAATATAGTTGTTGCAATTACATTTAATTTTTTTAAAATTTGCCAAATTATTAATAAATTGGTTATAATTGCAAACTAAATTACCTATATTTTTGTTGTATCTCCAGATTGTTTCGAAATTTAAATTTTTTATAGGGAAAAGATTATTGATGTTTTGGTTATTAAAAATATCATTAAATTTAATATGATTAAATAAATTGTTATTAAATTTAATGATAATATTAATGTAATTAGTAGATTGTTTAATTTTTCTGTATTTAAAGATGTCGTGTGTGATATCTATTAATCTGTTAGTCACATTATGAATTTTAATATATTCTATAAGTTTGATAAATTTATTATTATTTAGTTTAAATAATGTTTTAATAAATTTATCGACGGAGTTGTTAGTGTACATTTGTTTTGGGTCCAGTAATTCTTCAAATTTAATGTAACCTAATTTATTGGTAGTTTTACCTCTAGTTTTATTAGGTTTAGTTTTAAATTCATTTTTTTTTTGTATTTGCAGCTGATTTCATAAGTTGAAATTTCTTCTGTTTGTGGTTTGTATGTGTAGTTTAATTCGTCATTAAGTCCATAAGGGAATAATGTGTTGTGTTTATAAATGTAGTTGTTTTCTAATAATAGTCGTTGTTTTTTGTTTTGACATATGTCTAGTATTTCTATCTTAAAGTTGTTAAAAGTATGTAATTGATTGTGTTCTTTCATATATATATTACCAATTGATTTTTTAGCGTGGTTTCTATGTAGGTTTATTCGTATATTTAATGGATTACACGTTTGTCCTATATATGATAGTTGACAAATTTGGCATGTTAATTTATAAATCGTATTCACTAATTTAGAACTAGTTGTTTGAAAAGTGTCATGGTTCTTAAGAGAGGGACAAGTTTGACAATTCTTTCTTAGGCAATTCTTAGCGAGTTTAAATTAACATAAAATGTTTTAGGAATCCTTGTAGGATTCCTCTTACATTACATTTGGAAATATATATCTATATATATTTATATACATACGATGAATATAGTACACGCCCAGATTTACATGTGACCTATAGTTGAGTATCAATGTAAGACTCACTCCTACATCTAGATGACTAAATTCCATCCTTTGACTTAGACATACAAATGTAACACTCGCTAAATGCTTACATCAACATGTGTAATAACCAAATTTACACTCAGATATACACTCGATATGGTACGACGAACACAAAGATCCATATTAATAATCAAAATATGTAGTTTGTTCCAAGATAAAATTTTGGGATGTAAGATACGCTCTTACATTACATCATACACGGTAAATATTGTATGCACTCGGATTTACATATGACTTGTAATTAAGCATCGATTGTAAAGACATCTGTATCTTGATCTCATCTAACTCATAAAAATTCCAGGTGCATACATATTCACAGTTTATGGTAAGGCAATAAACTTCTTATAATACACTCAATATCTATAACATACGCACCAAGGTCTATGTGTGATATGTGGTTTGATATAGACATTTAATACACATTATATAATTTACAGCATCAACTTTAATCGACAAAGAAAGGGATTTAAAAAAAAATAAAACAAATTGTATTTACTATGACATGACAAGACGTCTTGGTTAGACAAAAAAAATATCCTTTATATTTATCATGACTTCGTCATGCTTCTATATAGACCTTACAACAAAAATCTATATTAAAACTTACCTAAAAAATTCTCGACTACATACCTATCTCCTGATGAGAGATCTCATGTGCCCCTTTCGAAAGCCTGGTCAATACTGACTGGTCCTTGGTCCAGCCCCCCCAAAATTCTCGCCCCCTATCCCTTTTCTCCAGCGCCCTCAATCCCAAACTCCCACAGAATAATAAATCTTGAATATACTAAATTATCGAAATATTAAATAGAAAAAATAATATTATTATAGTTAAAATTTAAGGAATAAAAATAATATTTTATTAGAAAAATATTATGAATTAGAAATATTCTTACCCGGCTTATGAAAGATCAATTTAACATAAATATTAACCAAAATTCAGAAATTTATCTGTCTTATTGAGAGAAAATATTATTTTATTAAATTTTTATTTTTAAGGAAAATTATGAATTAGAAATATTCTTACGGCTTATGAAAGATCAATTTAAACTAAATATTAACCAAAATTCAGAATTTATCTGTCTTATTGAGAGATAAAATTAAATTAACAATGGAATTAAAATCCAATTTTAGGATGCTACACCTCTGAGAGACTTATATGCTAATTTCTTCTTTAAGAAATCCCAAGAATCTTAATAAATGGTCCCCATCTATCAAAATGTCATGTCACAGGTCATATATATACAAGAATTAAAAGGGAGGTTTTACAAAGGCGCATGCTGGATGTCTGTTTCTTCTTGTTGAGGTGGCTTCTCCACTGTCCGTCAGCTTTCTGCTTATGTTGTGGTTGGACTCCTGCTTCTGTTTTCGTCGGGCTTCTTACTACTTAAGCAGGGGCCGATATCATCCTCCTCCAGTAGATCTTGGAATCGCGTCCAGGGCTGTGCCTCCCTTGATATATCTTAGTATTCAAGTCCAGGGCTGCGTCCCCCCCCCCCCGGCTTGGTCTTTGAACCACCGTCGGCCATTGCCGTGGGACATCCATCTGTACACCAAACACTTTCGGCGAGACACTGCGTGTATGTACATAGGATGTAAAAGAATGTTTACATCTTTGTTGGGTCTGTTTGGTGAAATGTGACCCAACAATTCCTCCCCTGCCAGAGTGAAAGAATGAGTTTATTTCAATTCATATCTGATCAAATATTCCATGAGAAAATATGAAATTGGGAGAAATGCATTCTTTTACGATACCACTATGCAATCACTGACACTCCGGCAAAGGGGAAACAGACGGGCCCTGGAACCTGGGGCAGGTTAATTCATCGTGATTACGGAAGGAAGTTCTATCCTACCATTCTATGGGCAATGTACTAAGCCCATCCTTTTGCTGTCTGTATTCCAGGGAGTCTTGACCCAGATGTGAGTCGAATCCACACATCCCCGACCGCAGTCCCAGTGGGTGGAGATGGGGTGGTCTATACACAGATTCTGTGCAAACAGATTCTTATGCCATTCGGGTTAACATAATAATTATGGGCGCCAAGGAATTGTGTTTGTATGGTAGATATGCCCAATTCCTAAAACACATCTAAAAAAAAAACTTTATTAATTCTATATGAAACATATGGCAGCAAAGGAATGGCTATACATGTTCAAAATGACAATGATAGTAAGAAAAAAAATCTAAAGTTGCAGCTCCTATCGATGACATTAAAAATAATAGGGTAAAACAGAAACGTAAAAAAAAAATATACATATTAGAGTTGCACGGATACGATGTATGCAAAAAAATGGAACAATGTGGATATATGCGATGTTATATAAAAATAAAAAATATTAAAATGGATATTTACTATAAAAAAAAGGAATGGTTTGATATATATATATATATATATATATAATGAATACTAATGAATATATAAATTGTGATTAAAATCTTCATTCGGTACATTTGTCCGAAGATGGTAACAACGCTGCTACCAAAATGTCACACATATCTATGATATGAATCGTGCTTTCTATATATACAAATATACATTGATATAATAATAAAAAAATAATATATGGTATATGGTATAAAATAATAAAACAAATAGATATGCACTGAGGGATTCAGGTCATCTCACCAGTATCTCAAAAAAAAAAAAACTCGTGTAATATCTAACAAAGATAAAACATGTACTTACTAGCCTTGTCACTGGGAGTGTTTGTCTGGCGTGTCCCCTGCCTCTCTTTATACAAAAGAAAACATCTCATTACCAGATTACTTCCAAATTACATTACCTGTGGTTGAAATCTCTCTCCCAACTTTGTCCTTTATTTTAACATGTAGTTAACCCCTACTATACATTGCTTAGCTTATCCATAGAATGTGTACACATACATTTTTGACCAACAAATCCCTTTAATAAAATACTCAAACTAACTCTGAAATAAATTATGATGAATAGAAACTAGGTCTAACTCATATCTTGTGATATATATTCTCCCACCTGAGTTCTTAGTACCTCTCTGGAAAACAAATCTTGTAAAACAAAATAACTCATTGCTCTAGGCCATTTTACCGTCAAAACGAAAAATTTTATATTCGATCTTCCCAAAAAAAAAATAATAATTCCTCTTCAAATCTGGACCGCTATATTGGCTTGTTCTGGCAATCTGCTTCAAAAGTTCATTTTGGTGCCCTACTAAAAATTTATCTTATCTTATAATGAGTTGCTCTCGTAAAAAAAATATTCTACATATTAATTGATGTTTAGACTTAAATTCGTTCTAACTAAACGTATGGCAGACTATAGTCTTTAATTAAGTGAATAACTCTTGCTAGCCTGGGGCGATATAAAACGCAAAGAATCCGGACAGTCCATCTGTCACTTTGCTATCTGGTACCTAAAAATCTGTAGACGGAATCGCCTCGTCTAACCGTAATTTGTCTCTTCCACGCTCCCTCATTGTTAACTCTCATTAGAAACCTCCTTTAGACTATGACTTAAAATCAAGGAGTTATAGGGATTGCTTACCCAGCACATGTTTCGAAGTTTCTGTCTATAGGAGATTGGTTCCAAGCTGCGCAATTATAGAGGAGCTCCAACGCGCCGAACCTTCTCAACCTCCCGTCTGAACCACCCTCATCTCAGTCACGCTCAAAGCGTCGTAAATTACGATGTCAGATCGGTTACCCGAGGTTTTCGTCGCTTTACACTTAGTCTGCGACGTCGGCAACTGAATCCCCCCACCTAGCACAAAGTTCACCTGATACCTCTCCGTTTCCTCTAATGAGGAGAAGTTTTGTGGGTTTTCTGGTCTGATCATAACCTCCCACAACCTTCCAGTCTGAGAATCGAGATATGATCATTATCTACGACTCTTAAAATTCAAGTTGATATAAATAACAAAGAGTACTTTATTACCCTAGTAATAGAAATTAAAAAAAAAATTATACTCCTCCAAAAGGAGACCTAACAAAAATGGAGCGAATATTTCCTAACAATAGAGTTTTTACCGTCCTGTGAGGCTATCGTTCCTAACAAATAAAGAAATCAAAATTGAAAATTGAACCTATTAAATTCCCTAACACTACTCTAAAGTAATTTTGGTCTAACAGTATTCTAGTTTTTAACCTTCTCATCATTTATTCCACTTCACATTCATACAAAAAAAAAATTCAGTCACTGTGGGCATTCATTCTAAAGTTAAAAACTGCTATAGACGCCAAAACACTCAATAATCTCTATCAAATAAACCCTAACAATTTCTAAATTCCAGGACTAATGTGAAATCAAATAAAGTTTTCTAATTAAAACAAAGTGGGAACTAATGCCCTATTAACTTAAATTAATGCCTCATACAAACTCTATATAAATTATATACTCATAGATAAACATTATTTATGATTAAACAGATAAATAAATCAAACTATGTTGATTGTCAACAATCAAATCTGAAATCTAACCTAACACCTTAACCGTGTGTATCACAGTTTGAAAAATCCTCTTATTTTGACACTTGGTGTCTAAACAAACGAATCATCAAAACTAGCACTTAAATGGAGCGAACTGAACTTCAAGCATTTAACTCATTGCCAATATATGATAGGTCTACAAGTGTTTTTGCCAACGCTTCTTCTTTCTCTGCTATTCAGCTAAACTCTTCTTTGGACTTATAGGGCTTTTTGGTACCCAGCTCGTTCTGTAATTTAACAACAGAGGTTACTTGTTGCTCTATCATATCAATTTTTAGACTGTAATTGCCTTACACACTCTCATTAGAAATTCTCTTTGGGCTGTATTCTGGACCTATATGGAGTTATAGGGTGTCTAGTTTTAACCCAGCGCATATTCCGAATCAACCCGTAGCGAATATGTTACAAGCACAGCAATTATCTAGTGCGTCTAAGTCCCTTAATTATTTTTAAAGTTGAACCACTGTTCAGAGCCTTCAATAAAAAATCAAAACAAAATATACTGTTGAATTCACGACTTAATTCACAATTTGCTATCAATACAGAATAGCCTCCTCAATAAAAAAAACTGAAATTTCTTTAAGACCACAATCTATGGCCTTTAACTCACATTCTAACACATTTTACTGTGATCAAAATTCAACTAGCTCTAGTACACATTCTATAGGTTAAATCATTGGCAACCTGAACACGATCTGCACTCGGTGGGCTTCTTGACCCTGGTCGCACGGCGTATTTCAGGGCCGTCAACATTGCCACCAATGTCTCTATTAACTATCTCTAGCGGGTTTCTCAAGATTGTCGTCTCTTGTGGTCCCCCTGGTTCTACTGTTGGATAAAATGTAACATAACAATAAAAAGAAACTAAAATTTTCCTAAATCATATCCTGGCAGGTTGTACAAGCTCTTCAAAACGGTGTGTCATATCAAAACGAGGCTGTGAGACAAATCTTAATTATATACTATACTAAAATGAGGCTGAGCCAATTATACACTAGGAGAACACGAAAACCCAAGATGTCGTCCTTGTAGCGAGCATGGAGCCCTATCACAACCCCGAAGTACAAGAACAGATTGCCTAAGGTCTTGTGACCGACTAGTCAGCAGCGGGATGCCGTTTCTCGTGTTGAGGGAGCGATGTCAGGAGGACAGAGTTTCCTGGTATTCCCTCTTATCTGGCACGACCGGTCGGGGTAAACAGTGGCGTCACGTGAAAGGAGGAAACATCTGATTCCCCCTCTTGCTCTAACTGCTGGGTCGATTTGGCTCATGTAAATAGTAACTCTTATTTTACATCTAAAATCTCTCATATAGCTCATTAAATAAAACGGTGTAAAAACGGTGCACTATATAAGGATGAGGTTATGGCAATTTCTCTAAATGACACATTAACACTAAAACAAATTGTGAAAATCTTTAAAAATGGCAACAAACATTATAGCAAGGTTGTGAGGCGATATGCTGCACAAAGGCAATGTTGAGACAAATAACACACAGACACTG
This sequence comes from Cordylochernes scorpioides, assembly GCA_030710605.1. NCBI lineage: Eukaryota > Metazoa > Arthropoda > Arachnida > Pseudoscorpiones > Chernetidae > Cordylochernes > Cordylochernes scorpioides. The sequence continues at coordinate 83,663,533 of CP092886.1, read as the reverse complement.
AAACATGGTGTTAAAGCTCCTTTCAACATTTAACACTAGAACACACGTTATAAAAAAAAAACTGCAAACTGTTTAAAGTTCACCATGACACTAAGACAAAATTGTTAACAAAAATAAAGTAGGAAAAAAAAACTGGAAGTTTAGAACACACGTTATAGTTTAAAATAAAAAGAAAACTGCAAGCTCTTCAAAGTTCACCATAACACTAAGACATATTTGCTATTTAATATATTACCTAATATTGTAATTAATAAAGACCTATCTATATTAATTAGTGTATACTGTTGCTGAAACTTAGGTAAATCAGCTTACACAAACCCCCAGTGCATAATATGTATTATTTTAAAAGAAATATTTCTATCGAGGCGATATTGCGGTCTACACATACAAACCACAAACAGAAGAAATTTCAACTTATGAAATCAGCTGCAAATACAAAAAAATGAATTTAAAACTAAACCTAATAAAACTAGAGGTAAAACTCCCAATAAATTAGGTTACATTAAATTTGAAGGATTACTGGACCCAAAACAAATGTACACTAACAACTTCGTCGATAAATTTATTAAAACATTATTTAAACTAAATAATAATAAATTTATCAAACTTATAGAATATATTAAAATTCATAATCTGACTAACAGATTAATAGATATCACACACGACATATTTAAATACAGAAAAATTAAACAATCTACTAATAACATTAATATTATCATTAAATTTAATAACAATTTATTTAATCATATTAAATTTAAAGATATTTTTAATAACCAAAACATCAATAATCTTTTCCCTATAAAAAATTTAAATTTCAAAACAATCTGGAGATACAACAAAAATATAGGTAATTTAGTTTGCAATTATAACCAATTTATTTATAATTTGGCAAATTTTAAAAAAATTAAATGTAATTGCAACAACTATATTGATAGATATAAGTTCTCAGGTCATATATTAACTAGCAATTTTTCTTTTTTTAAATCCAGAATATCAGGATATTTTAAATAAAGGGTATAAATATTGTTGCACTGGGCTGCGGTTTGGCAGATTCTTCAGTCTTGAGTCTCTCCTCAGACGTGTCTTGCATCTTTCCAGAACGTGTCTCAACCATCTTACAAGGTTAAACCAGTCAATAATAAGACAACTATAAATTTAGGTAGCACCTAGAATCTCTCTTTATTTACCACATCAAAGTTTAAAGCATGTAGGGTATTTAGTGTATCAAAATACAAATGTTTTATAGTACATAATATTTTATATTAATAATCTGTTTTATAAAAATAAATAAATTTATAATTTAAATTTTAAATATATTAAAAATAATATTATAAATAATTTTAAAAATAGGCGCATTAATCATGATGCAACACTTCCCCCTCTCCAGAGGTCGTCACGTCCTCGTGAGTGACCTCATCAATTCTTTCAAAATAGGGTTTGAGTCTTGAGACATGGACAATCAATGGGTCTTGGCCAGGAGTATCTTTCGGCTCAATTAAGTAATTTACGTTGGACAGCTTCTTTAATATTCGATATGGCCCAAAATATTTTCTCAATAGTTTTTCACATTTTCCGATTTTCCTGACTGGTGTCCAAACTGCCACTAAATGTCCTGGTTCATAGATTCTCTCGTTGTGTTTTTTGTCATAGTTTCTTTTCATTCTTTCCTGAGTCTTCTCTGTGTTGTTAATGACTACCTGTCTCGTCCTTGCTATTTTATCTAAGTAGTTTTCTATATATTCGTCGTAATCGTCCATGTTACTGTCCGTTGGGATATTCTCGTCATCTAAGAGGGACATGGGTTCCCTCCCAAACAACAGGAAAAATGGAGAGTAGCCTGTGGTTTCTTGAATTGTGGTATTATATGCGTGGGTGATAAAAGGAAGGATTCCGTCCCAGTTCTTCTGATCCGTATTCACATACATGCTGATCATATTGATTAAAGTTCTATTTAGCCGTTCAGTTAGTCCGTTAGTCTGGGGGTGGTAGCTCGTTGTGAAGCAATGTTCAACTTTGCACATTTTCATAACCTCCTTCATCAAATTGCTAGTGAATTGTGAACCTCTGTCGCTGATAAGAAATCTTGGAGCCCCGTGACGTAAAAATATATGTTCGATTAAAAATGTAGATACTTCTTTCACTGTCGCTTCTGGTACTGCCTTTGTTTCAGCATACTTGGTATAATAATCCGTCAACACAATGATCCATTTCCTTCTTCTTTTCGTTGATGGCAAGGGGCCAACAAAGTCAATTCCGATTCTTTCAAAAGGGTAGTTAGCTGGGGGAATAGGTTGTAGAAGTCCAGATGGCAACTGATTTGAACCTTTCCGACTTTGGCAAAGATGGCACGTCTTTACAAATTCGGAAACATCTTTCAGCATGGAAGGCCAATAGTATTTATTCTTCAATCGGTATGTGGTTCTGGCGACGCCCAGATGGCCATTCAGCATATGGTTGTGGTATTCACTCAAGATTTCTTTCCTTCTCTTCTTTGGCACTACCAGCAACCATTCTCTACCTTCAGGATTTGGATCTTTCTTGTAGAGACACCCATTTTCTTCTTTAAAGTTCTGTGTAATTGAACGCTTGTTTCCACTAAGGTTCTCCTTAATATTCTCAATAAAATCATCCTTTTCGTCTATTATTTGATTCAAAAATAGTCTTTCATAATCCTCGTCCCAATCGTTTTCTGGTAAGGGTCCTCTCGATAGACCATCAGCGTCCAGATGTTTTTTTCCCGATTTGTGTATAATTTCGAAATTATATTCCTGAATCTTCAGTGCCCATCGTGCTAATCGACCGGTCGGATCTTTTAAATTCTTAAGCCAGCATAGTGCGTGATGATCAGTTACGATTTTGAAGTGCCTTCCATATAAATAGGGCCGTAATTTTGATATCGACCACACTACAGCTAAACATTCCTTTTCGGTGGTTGAATAATTTTGCTCAGGTTCACTTAGGGTTCGGCTCAAATATGATATTACCTTCTCTTCGCCACCGATATTTTGAATTAGTGCTGCGCCTAAGCCGATGTTAGAGGCATCTGTGTGAATGCAGGTGGCTGCATTTGGATCAAAGTGACCTAAAATTGGCGGATTCATAAGAGCTTTTTTAAGGTTTTGGAACGCTTCTTCCTGTTTTCCTGTCCAGATAAATTGCACATTTTTTCTGATGATACTGGTCAATGGGTCAGCGATTAATGAGAAATCTTTAATAAATTTTCTATAATATGAGCACATTCCTAGGAATGATTGCACTTCTTTGGCCTTCTTGGGCTGAGGAAAATCTCTAACGGCTTTTATATTATATTCGGCAGGTTTTATACCCTCTTGGTTGGTTATATGTCTAAGGATCTCAAGTTCCTCGAAAGCAAATCTGCATTTCTTGGCGTTCAGTTTTAAATTAGATTCGCTGAAGCATCTGAGGACAGCTTCAAGTCTTTTAATGTGGGTTGGAAAGTCCGAGCTGTATATAATTACATCGTCCAGGTAGCAAAGGCAAATCTGCCATCTCAGATTTCCGAGGACATTGTCCATGTTCCTCTCAAAAGTAGCAGGGGCGTTGCATAGACCGAAGGGCATTACGTTGAATTCATATAACCCATATGCAGTAGTGAAAGCCGTCTTCTCTTTGTCTCTCTCTTCAATTTCGACTTGCCAATATCCCGATTTGAGATCTATTGCTGAGAAGTACTTGGATCCTTGGAGAGTATCCATTACATCATCAATTCTTGGGATTGGATAAACATCCTTCATTGTTACTTCATTTAATTTCCTGTAGTCCACACAAAATCTGTATTTGCCATCTCGTTTTTTTACCAATATAACGGGAAAGGACCAGGGACTTGAAGATTGTCTAATTATTCCTTCTTCGAGCATCTCGTCTATTTGATCCTTTATGATGGTTCGTTCCTTAGCGCTTACCCGGTAAGGCTTGTGCTTTATTGGTTTTGCGTCTTCTGTATGAATCTGATGTTTTGCCAAACTGGTCCTACCTAACCTCGATGAGAACAAATCAGTATACTTGGCCAAAATTTTTTTTAACCTCTCTTGTTCTTTAAATGATAAATTTTTGTTTATTTGAAATTGTATTTCGTCATTTTCATTCTGCTTCTCTTTATTCTCTATAAAATTTACCCCTGCAGGAAGACTTCCATAAGCCAATGTTTGGTCTTTCATGATTTTTAAAGGTCGAGGATAAGGGTTCGTTATCCAGATATGGGTTTTCTTATCCGTGACAGTAAGCAAACTTCTTGCCAATCGAAGACCATTTGTTTGAGTCATTCTGTTGTTCTCTTCGATGACATATTCGCCATCCTCTGCTTCTATTGAGGCCCTAATCAATTTAATAGATAGTTTAGGTATAACGGTATCAGTAGTGCTCTTTATTTTTTTTAGATCATAATTGCTTACGTCATGATTACTCATCAAATTATATTTTATTGTTTCTCGTTTACAATCAATTTTAGCATTCATTTTTTAAGGAAATCTCGTCCAAGAATAAGAGTTCGTAGATGCGCGTCCATTACTACAAATTCGTGGGATAATTCAGTGTCATCAATTTTTAAATCTAAAATAATGCTACCTACCATATCTAATTTTTTTCCATCGGGTCCTGAACACGTTTTAGTGAGACTATTTATTTCACGGCCAGCAAAAAGTGCTGTTCTTAGGTCGACCACTGAAAGATCGGCGCCTGTATCAATCAAAGCTTCGCATAACCCTATCTTGTCCACATTAATATTAATTTTGTACCTAGGGTCCAACTTTCTAATTCCATTTATGGTCGACTTGCTTTGATTGAAGGAATCAGGCGCGACACTTAGTTTAAATCTTCCAACACGGAATATCTATTCCGTGTAGGAATATTCATTTGTGTGTCATTACAAACATCCGCATAGAGGCGAGGCCGTGTATAATCTTTCCTTTCGTCCATTTGAAGATTTTCTTGGCTCTTGTCTTGGGAAACTGAGGGGTCCTCTTCTACGATCCTCACAAACTTGACTCTGCAATACCGCGCTACGTGTCCTGGCTTGTTACACTTGAAACATATTGGTCTCCCGTCTTCTGTCCTATTCCTGTTTGAATCTGGACTCTTATTGTAGGTTTTCCTTGGGTAGACCGGTTTTGGCTCAGGAATGGGAGTGTAAAATCGTCTAGGGGCAGATACCTGGGGCAGCGGCTTGTTCTGGTAGTACCTCGGAGCGGGGGCCTGGGGCTTGGGGGTGTTCTGGTAGTACCTCGGAGCGGGGGGCCTGGGGCTTGGAGGTGTTCTGGTCTGGTCTTCTGAACGACGGAGCGTTCTTCCATTGCTCTTGATGGTGGGAACGAGGAGAGCGTGGTCCATTATATAGAACCTTTGATTTTTCTATACGTTCTTGATAATTATTTTCAAACAAATCCATCTTTTTACACAATCTTAGGAGTTCGTTGGTATTCTTAGGAGGGTTTAAGTAGAGGGCAAAAGAGTACTCTTTCTTTAACCCTCCAATAACCCAATTTATTTTATTCTCTTCTTCCATTTGGGGGTCGACCTTGTTGCACTGAACCAGGATATCCTCTGCAAACCTGATTGCAGGTTCATTCCACTGCTGCATTCTGTTCAGCCTCATCTTCAATTCTTCTTTGTTGGCGTCTGAGCCAAAATCCTGAATTAGGCGGCTCTTGAAATGTTCCCAGCTGGTAAAACTTATCTTGTGTAGGTCCAGCCAGGTTTTGGCGCTACCAATCATGTTCATGGCTGCATAGCGAGAAATAATATATTCTGCCCAGTGGTACAGGAAGCCAATTTCTTCAAGGGACTCAATCCATGGGCGAGGGTCTTCTGTTCCATCATATTTAAGGATGTCTATGTTGGGGTTCAAAACAACTGGGTCGGCACTTGCATCTCTACCAATTGTTGCACTGGGCTGCGGTTTGGCAGATTCTTCAGTCTTGAGTCTCTCCTCAGACGTGTCTTGCATCTTTCCAAAACGTGTCTCAACCATCTTACAAGGTTAAACCAGTCAATAATAAGACAACTATAAATTTAGGTAGCACCTAGAATCTCTCTTTATTTACCACATCAAAGTTTAAAGCATGTAGGGTATTTAGTGTATCAAAATACAAATGTTTTATAGTACATAATATTTTATATTAATAATCTGTTTTATAAAAATAAATAAATTTATAATTTAAATTTTAAATATATTAAAAATAATATTATAAATAATTTTAAAAATAGGCGCATTAATCATGATGCAACAATATATACCTCAAATTAAACACAATTATAATAATACAATTAAATCTATATTAAAAGATATAGATATTTTCATAAATAAAACTAGTATAAAATACAGTATTCCAGATTTTACTTTTCTGGAATGGAAAAATAATATTAAAAAGGAAATTATAAATTATTATAATAATACACTTAAATACACAAAACCTAATTCAGATATTCCTTCTCTTAAAGAAAATATAATTAATTTACAGAAGGACTTTATTATCACTCCTATAGATAAATGTTCTAATAACTTATCTATAATTTGTAAAAATCTATACCACGATATACTAAAAAAGGAAATTGATAATAATCATAAATACACTTTTGCTAGAACTACAACCACAAAAATCAAAAAAGACATCAAAAACGTTGAAAATTCACTAAAAATTTATAATAACCACAAAAATCCAAAAATACCAAAGTTCTATTTAATTCCTAAACTCCCAAAAAAACCAATTTCTTTTAGAACAATCACATCTGGTATAAATTCAGTTATAACAAAAATTGATATACAATTAGCTTCAACACTACAATTTATTATAAATAAATTAACTAATAAATATAATTATAAATTTATCGACTCAAATAAAAAAAAATCATTAACTATTTAAAGAACAATTGGACAAACATTGAAACAGTACACACATTTGACTTTGAGGACCTATATTCTAAAATAAATTTAAGAGATCTAAATAATAAAATATCCAATATTTATTTAACGAATTCATTAATGACAAAACTTTCTACATTAAATATATTCATAACAGATATAAAACAATTAAATTAGATCTTAAAACAGCAAAAACTCTACTGGAAACATTTTTAAATTTTAAATATATAGAATTTAAAAATAAAATATATATTCAATCAGAAGGCGTTCCCATGAGAACTTCTTCCAGTCCATTATTAGCCAACCTAATATTGTTCTGGTACGAAAGAGAATACTTTATACAAAATAGTGTTAATTGGCAAATGTTTCGATATGTAGATGACATCATAATATTCAATAATCCACAGTTTAAAAAATTAATACCTGAAATATATCCTAAATACTTGAAACTTAAGAACAATGAAAAAATGTATAGAAACAAAAAAGTTAACTTTTTAGACCTGAATATAGACCTTGCAAATAGTGCTGTTAGAGTTTATAATAAAAAGAGTAATTATAATTTCAATATTATAAAATACTGTAATATAAATTCTAATATATCATTAAATTGCTGTAAGGGTATATACTTTGGTCAGTTTCTAAGATTTTATAGAATGAATAATATATTAGATAATTTCATAGAAGATGTTAAAAATTTAAACATGGAATTTATTAAAAACAAATTTAGTATTAGACAAGTAAAATATTTCAACAGTATATCAATTATAAAATATTAAAAAAATAATAAATGGAAGTATCCATTTACGAAATCAACTTTCTATAATTTCTCTCAATAATAACTAATACAAATTTATAATCTTTAACAGTTAATTAAACTTGGATTAAATAGCTGATTTGAAGATTTTTTCACAAGATTTTTAAAGTGGTGTTGTATAGAATTCATTTTGTTTAATCTCCAATTTCTGGGGAGGAAAATGGAAATTAAATAAAGGTGAATTTACACAATTAATAGCTTTATTAAACTCTTATAATTTGCCTTTTTAAAGGAATATTAAAAGATGAATAGGTGTTGAATCAGTTATATTGATATAACTAACTGTAAAGATTATAAAGTTTGGCTTTCTTCCCTTAACTACTTTTTCTTTCTTCTTTGATTGTCTTGTTGTTCAAAAAATTCAGAATAAATGGTCTAATTTTGAAATGACCCCCCGCAACATGTTTCATCCAAAAATAGATGGTCACAATGGAGGACGCCGCGGACGAGGTAGGTTTACAGTTGGAATTTGTTAACAATTGTATTTGGTATATCTGTTCATATAAATGTTTCACTGAAGTAACTTAATATTAACACATAAAATCCGGTTTAAAAGAGGTCTATGACATAATAAAGAAGGGGTGAAATGTCAGCTGGATTTTTATTTGAAAATCCCCGGTCCAGCAGATCTCTTTTTTCAATAATTATTTCAATTTAAATATTTTTGTGTATGTCTGGTCTACCATTAGGGTTTCAAAACATAATAACCAAACTTATAACAAAAGTTAATTCATATTATAGATATATTGCTAAATACAACTATTTATAATCATATTTTAAAATAAAAAAAATTTCAAAAAATCTTTAAAAAAAAAAAAAGGATAAAATATAAAATTATAAAAAATATATATATATATACTAACAATCTCATCTACCTTCTTTACAAAACTTTTTTTTTCTCTTATTATTAGTTTGATTAAAAGTACATGGTTCTGTCTTTCTCTCTTCTCTCTAACTACTAAAATTTATAATATTAAATATATTCTCACTTCTATTATTCTATATATAGGATATAGTATGTCTAAATGACGTGTAAAAACCGATGCAAAAGACGTTACGTTGTTAATTTTTATTGTTATTAATTATAAATATATAAATAACTGGATGATGTATTAGAAGTAAAGGATTATTTTTATCTCTCTCTCTACTAAATAATAACTATTTACAAATTTTATAATTTAAATTTAATTGATCAAAATAGTGAAGATAATTTTAAAACAAAACTGGACTATAAAATTAAACAACTATTTATTATATATATATATATATTATAAGTAAAAGGCATCTCCTTATCGTGCAACTGAAAGTTACTGATGGCAGGCGCCATGTATCGGAATAAATATCAACTATTCTCGTTGATTTTTAATTATTCCGGAATTGGCCAAATACCCATTTTTGATTAATCAAGAAAAGCTAACCATGGACGCGTTTCGGGCTGTTGGCCCTCATCAGCGTGGTGCAAGCTGTACCTCAACGACCAAAAAAATTGGTCATTAAGGCATCCTGAAAAATCATGAAACGGGTAGTTAAGGCCAGAATTGCGTGAGAACGCTACACAATGTGAAAAAATAGTACAAATGTGATATTGTACTGGGATAAGGTGTATAACTTAAGAAAAAGGCATCTCCTTATCGTGCAACTGAAAGTTGCTGATGGCAGGCGCAATCTATCGGAATAAATATCAACTATTCTCGTTGATTTTCAATTATTCCGGAATTGGCCAAATACCCATTCTTGATTATTCAAGAAAAGCTAACCACGGACGCGTTTCGGGCTGTTGGCCCTCATCAGCGTGGTGAAAGCTGTACCTCAACGACCAAAAAAAAAGGTCATTAAGGCATCCTGGAAAATCATGAAACGGGTAGTTAAGGCCAGAATCGCGTGAGAAAGCTACACAATGTGAAAGAATAATACAAATGTGATATTGTACTGGGATAAGGTGTATAACTGAAGAAATAGGCATCTCCTTATCGTGCAACTGAAAGTTACTGATGGCAGGCGCCATCTATCGGAATAAATATAAACTATTCTCGTTGATTTTTAATTATTCCGGAATTGGCCAATTACCCATTCTTGATTAATCAAGAAAAGCTAACCACGGACGCGTTTCGGGCTGTTGGGCCTCATCAGCGTGGTGCAAGCTGTACCTCAACGACCAAAAAAATTGGTCATTAAGGCATCCTGAAAAATCATGAAACGAGTAGTTAAGGCCAGAATTGCGTGATAACGCTACACAATGTGAAAAAATAGTACAAATGTGATATTGTACTGGGATAAGCTGTATAACTTAAAAAAAGGCATCTCCTTATCGTGCAACTGGTTGTTGGTCGTTGAGGTACAGCTTGCACCACGCTGATGAGGGCCAACAGCCCGGAACGCGTCCGTGGTTAGCTTTTCTTGATTAATCAAGAATGGGTATTTGGCCAATTCCGGAATAATTAAAAATCAACGAGAATAGTTGATATTTATTCCGATAGATGGCTCCTGCCATCAGCAACTTTCAGTTGCACGATAAGGAGATGCCTTTTTCTTAAGTTATACACCTTATCCCAGTACAATATCACATTTGTACTATTTTTTCACATTGTGTAGCGTTCTCACGCAATTCTGGCCTTAACTACCCGTTTCATGATTTTTCAGGATGCCTTAATGACCAATATTTTTGGTCGTTGAGGTACAGCTTGCACCACGCTGATGAGGGCCAACAGCCCGAAACGAGTCCGTGGTTACCTTTTCTTAATTAATCAAGAATGGGTATTTGGCCAATTCCTGAATAATTAAAAATCAACGAGAATAGTCATATTTATTCCGATAGATGGCGCCTGCCATCAGCAACTTTCAGTTGCATGATAAGGAGATGCCTTTTTCTTAAGTTATACACCTTATCCCAGTACAAAATCACATTTGTACTATTTTTTCATATATATATTATATAATCTCAAATGCAAATATATATATATTTTTAAATATATATTTTATTTTCATTCATTGACTGTTTTACATATTTGACCATAGATTCAAAACATACCACTTTAATTATTATTGTTGTAAATATGTATAGTTAACCCTACCTTTTTAATTGAAATCACGATTATAGAATTCATTGTATAAATTCTATATTGCAGTTATAAATAATGTTATGTATATTTTTACTTCATATAATTCAAAATAAAAGTCTACTTGAAAGGTAAATAATTATCTTTATTTTTTACGACTGCACCTCTTTTCAACAACAAAACACAAAAATAATTCTAATCTTAATATATATATATACATAAAAGATTTTATAATAGTAATTATAGATATTATAATAATTATAGTAGATTATATAATAATAAATTTTTTCAAGGAAAGTTATAGAAATTTTCGATGTTGATTTAAGAGTATAATGTCGAATTGAGAGTATAATGTCAGTATAGGAAGCTATTACTGAACGAATAAGAAGAATTAAATATAATTCATATGAAACATAGTTGTAAATTAAAGATGATTAAAACAAATTATTAAATATTATTATTTGGGTATCAAAAAGGTTTTAATTTTTTATGTAACAATATAGGGCTATAACAGGTTCACGTTTATTACGTCGGTCGATACACGTCATTTAAGCAGAACATAGAGAAAAAAAGAAGAATTGAAGATATTAGAGTAGGAAAAAGAGCAAAGACAGAACCATGCAATCTTTTTATCAAACAATTTAAATTTATTAAGAAAGAAATTTTTAAAATAATTTTTAAAGTAATATTTTGTGTAATTTTATAATTTTTTTTGTGTGGTAAACACTTTTAATAATTTAGAAAGAAAATTTATTGTAAGATGGAGTCAAATTTTTTGTGTTGTTTTGTTGGAAACCATAATGGTTCGACCAGGATGGAAAGAGATTGGTACCGGGCCGGGACTTGTCAAAACTAAACCCGGCGGGAGTTTCATCCCTGCTAGTTTACTCACCTACCAATTTCTTCGACCAATGAATATTTAGATTAAAATAGAAGAAAGAGTTGAAAACGATTTTAAAATTTATAAATTTTTGCTTTTGTTGTGTGTGGTTGGAATTATGACACTATGTGTATGTTAGTTTTTATATGTGTGTGTTGTATGTGTATTAGTTTGTGTATGTGTGTTTATGTGTATTTTCTAACGATTAAGTGTGTGTATACATTCTTGTGTTTGTGACTTTTCCTCATTGTAATTACAATTAAGGGCTTTTCTTAAAAGGAGCAATTATGTGTGAATATTTCATGTTTACTCTTAAACATTAGTATATATGTCCAATGACAAGTTTCAAGCAGTTCGAATTATAATCGACAAATATTAACAAGGTGTATATTTATAATAAAACCTATCAATATGTCTCTTTTTTTCCTAAAATTAAATTATGAGTACATTTAAAACCCATGTAAATATCAAGTCTATTATAATATTACTACATTGGACGATCGAACAAAACCAATAATAACAATGTTATCCAAATTTCAGTTTTTCATCAATTACATTTAGATCTATTTATAAATAACTATAACATTGGGTTGATTGATTAAATAATTTTATTTCTTTCTTTTAATAGTCATTTCTTTTAGGATCAAATAATTTAATTTAATGAAAACCTAGAAAGTTCGAATTTATTTTTTTATGGAAAAAAAGGGGGGAATATTTTGAACTGAAGCACTGAACAAAGGAAATATATCAATTGGATTATAGACCTGAATTATAAGGTAGTATGAATAAATTTAATTAAAATATTTGTGTGTGACTCTTTGGCGTTAGTGTCGATAGACTAAGGCCAAAGATCGAAATACTTTATTTGGCTGATAGAAGATGGTAATTAATTTGTCATAAAAAATTCATATCAAAATACTTATTTACAGGGTTGAGTATGAAATGAATTAAAACTAAAAGTTAGATTGGGAGAAAGAATAAAGAAAATTTAAAAATTGTTTGTTGTTGTTTTTGTGGTAGGAGGTATGTTGGAGATAGAGTGTGTGTATGCACTTATGCGCATGTGTTTTTATTGTGTCTATTACAGTATTTGTCATAATAGAAAAGTAATCAATTGGATTATAGATCTAAATTATAAGGTAGTATGGATTAATCCAATCAAAATATTCGTGTGTGATTATTTGGCTTTAGTGCCGATAGACTAAGGCGATAGATCGAACTATTTTAGTTGGTTGATAAATTGTCAGTACATTCACATTAAAATATTTATATCTAGGGTTAAATATGTAGTGAATTAAAACTAAAAGTGAGATTGGGAGAAAGAATAAAGAAAATTTAAAAAATGTTTGTTGTTGTTGTTGTTGTGGGAGGTATGTGGGACCGAGTGTTAGTATGTCCTTATGCGCATGTGTGTTTAGTGTCCATTGTAATCTTTGTGACCAAAGAAAAATTATCAATTGGATTGTAGACCTGTATTATAAAATAGTATGAATAAAGCCAATTAAAATATTTGTGTGCGACTCTTTGGCGTTAGTGCCGATAGACTAAGGCGAAAGATCGAAATATTTTAATTGGTTGATAAAAGATGGTAATTAAATTGTCAGAATATTCATATCAACATACTTATCTCTATGGTTAAGTATGAAATGAATAAAAATTAAAAGTGAGATTGTGAAAAAGAATAAGGAAATATCTATTCATTTTTTTTTTATTTTGGTAAGAAAAATAACAATAAACAATAAAATTCACTAATTATAATATTGAATTAAGAAAGATGTGTTAGTAGTATTCTATTCAAGGTGGTGATTACAAATTTAGTCAAAGTAATTGTATAGTGTTGAAGTACATTGTGCTGATAGATATTATAGATAAATATACGAGGTGTGTTCAAAAAGTATCGCGAATTTTGAATTTTCGCGGGTTACGTATATTCGAATTTCGATCTTTTTGTGGCTTTATGTTGGTACTCATCTCTCTCACTTATGCCGTCAAGCTCGGACATTTTGAATGTTCACTTAATTGTTGACAGCTGCTTTGCTTGCAGGTGTTTTGGATCGTCTTCGATTTTACCTATTAAAAAAATGGATCAAAGAACCTGTATCAAATTTTGTGTGAAAAACGAAATTAAGTGCGCGGATGCATTCCGAATGTTGACTGTGGCATACGGAGAAGCTACCTTGGACCGAAGCAACGTTTATCGGTGGTACAAAATGTTCTCAGAAGGCCGAGAAGATGTGAACGACGAAGAGCGTGCCGGACGCCCGAGCCCTTCAACAATAGACGAAAAAATTAATGAAGTGGAGAAAATGATATTGGCCAATCGTCGAATCACCGTTAGAGAAGTTGCTGAGGACCTAAACATATCGATTGGCTCGTGCCATTCGATTTTTATCAATGATTTGGGCATAAGACGGGTCGCCGCGAAATTCGTACCAAAATTTCTCAATTGCGACCAAAAACAGCATCGCATGAACATTGCTACTGAGATGTTAAACTCTGTCCGCGACGACCCAAATTTGCTCCAGAGGGTCATAACTGGTGACGAAGCGTGGGTTTATGGTTATGACGTGAAAACCAAAGCTCAATCATCTCAATGGAAGCTGCCGCACGAACCAAGCCCGAAAAAAGCGCGCCAAGTTCGTTCGAATGTAAAAATTTTGCTGACAGTTTTCTTCGATTGCAGGGGCGTGGTGCATCATGAGTTCTTGCCACAGGGTAGAACGGTCAATAAGGAATATTACCTGAAAGTTATGCGCAATTTGCGCGATGCAATCCGCCAGAAACGCCCGGATTTGTGGAAGAACAAAAATTGGCTTTTGCACCACGATAACGCCACTGCTCACACATCGTTGCCTGTGCGCGACTTTTTAGCCAAAAACAACACACTAATGATGTCGCAGCCACCGTATTCCCCAGATCTGGCCCCCTGTGACTTTTTATTGTTCCCTAAACTGAAGAGGTCCATGAAAGGACGACGTTACGCTACGCTTGACGAGATAAAGACGGCATCGAAGGAGGAGCTGAAAAATATTTTTTTAAAATTATTTTTTGAAGTGCTTCGAAGATTGGAAAAACCGTTGGCACAAGTGTATAATATCTCATGGGGATTACTCTGAAGGGAACAAAATAGGTATTCATAAATAAATAAATAATTTTTGAAAAAACACAAAAGTCGCGATACTTATTGAACACACCTCGTATATGTTTTAGTCTTGTGATCATTGACTGTTCCAATGTTGTTTCATCTACTCTAAAATAAAAGTAAATTTTATTTTTTAGTTGTTTGATGATTGTATAATCATTATACCAGAACAATTTATTTCAAACAATTATCAAGGAATTTTGTACTACTACTTAAAAATTATTCTTTATAATAATTAAAATTAATGATGAATGAAAGTAATATTCATTTAACTATAAAGAGACTTTAAGTTTGATCAATAATTTAATGTTAACTATGTTTAATGATTAAATGAAAATTGATTCAAAGCTGATAGTGATTTTATGTAAAGACATTTACTGTAAACCTTTAATGATAAGATACTTCAATTAGAGGATATTTATAGTTAGAAATTCTTTATAGAAATAAGTGGAAGTTTTCAACGGCAATAATTTCCATTTTCAAACCTATCATGGTTGTAAAATTCTTTTTTTTTGTTCAGTGCTTCAGTTTAAAATATCCCCCCCCCTTTTTTTTCCTTAAAAAAAATTGAACTTTCTAGGTTTGTATTATATTAAATTATTTGATCCTAAAAGGCATGAATATTAAAAGAAAGAAATAAAATTCTTGTAACAATCAACCCAAAGTTATAGTTATTTATAAATAGATCTAAAGGTAATTGATGAAAATCTGAAATTTGGATAACATTGTTATTATTGGTTTTGTTCGATCGTCCAATGTAGTAATATTATAATAGACTTGATAATTACATGAGTTTTTAAATGTACTCATAATTTAATTTTAGGAAAAAAAGAGACATATTCATAGGTTTTATTATAAATATACACCTTGTTAATATTTGTCGATTTTAATTCGAACTGCTTGAAACTTGTCATTGGACATATATACTAATGTTTAAGAGTAAACATGAAATATTCACACATAATTGTTCATATTTAAGAAAAACCCTTAATTGTGCTTACTATGAGGAAAAATCACAAATACAAGAATGTATACACACACTTAATCTTTAGAAAAAGCACATCAACACACACACAAACTAATACACATACAACACACACATATAAAAACTAAAATACACATAGTGTCATAATTCCAACCACACACAACAAAAGCAAAATTATATAAATTTTAAAACTTTTTCAACCCTTTCTTCTATTTCAATCCAAATATTCATTGGTCGAAGAAATTGGTAGGCGAGTAAACTAGCAGGGCTGAAACTCCCGCCGGGTTTAGTTTTGACAAGTCCCGGCCCGGGACCAATCTCTTTCCATCCTGGTCGAACCATCATGGTTTCCAACAAAACAACACAAAAAATTTGATTCCATCTTACAATAAAATTTTTATATCATTAAAAGTGTTTTCCACACAAAAAAAAATATATTTAAAATTACACAATATATAACCTGAAACAATATTTTAAAATTTTCTTTCTTAATAAATTTAAATCCCTATATATATAAAAGTCAGTGTATGTATGTATGTATGTATATATGTAAGTGGGTATCTATGTCGGCTATACACGTCCACAATACGTAACTAATCTGACTGAAATTTTAACAATATATAGAGTAAAATCTGGAAAAACTTATAGTAATAATTTCAGGTCTCTATCCCGAATATTCTTCGAGTTATTTGCAAATTGCGTTGCAAATTTGCCTTTTCGCTCGCAAACAGCGCCTCTAGCGGTAAAGATGGGAGGAAATATTAGCTGACCTAATGTACATGTAAAACGTGTTTTGACAGGACATAGAGAAAAATCTGGTAAATATATTTATCGGATTTTTAGTCAATAAAAAATAAAATTGACAGGTTTTGGGCAAAAATAGTTTTTTTTTAGTCAGAAAATGATGATGACAATATTGCTGTATCATCTTTGATTATCAGATACAAAATCATATCGGGAAAAATATTCCAAAAAGCAGAGACCACGGGTGAAACCAGTTCATTTTTTGTACGCAGGAATAAAATTCTAACAGAAAAACATTCATTCGAGCAGAAAACAAAAGCCAGATCATCTTTCTATAAAATTATCGCTTCTCAAACACAAAGTTTGAAGCGGGACGTTTCACAAGAGTGACATCCACGGCGCCAATTTATAATTGTAATGAATAGTATTTGAATAAAAACATTTAATCGGGTAAAATTCGGCTAGTTGTTTGATAAAAAGATGATATGGTTCTGTCTTTGCTCTTTTTCCTACTCTAATATCTTCAATTCTTCCTTTTTTTCTCTCTCTATGTTTTGCTTAAATGACGTGTAACGACCGAAGTAATAAGCGTGAACTTGTTACAGCCCTATATTGTTACATAAATAATTAAAACCTTTTTGATACCCAAATAATATTATTTAATAATTTGTTTTAATCATCATTATTTTACAACTATTTTTCATATAAATTATATTTAATTCTTCCTATATATATATTAAAAAACGAAAGAAAAAAATGAAAGATAAAAAGATCAGGTGTTGAAATCAATATTAAAAATGGCATATCCTGACCAGGAGCACATGTGCTTTACAGAAGGCAGAGCGCCATCTGGTGGAACAGAAATCAAATAAACATTGGCCAACCCAATTGCTTGATAAATCAAGAAAAGCCATCCACGAACGCAGCATCCATCAACTAACAATGTTTAGTTGATTTCTGTTCCACCAGATGGCGCTCTGCCTTCTGTAAAGCACATGTGCTCCCGGTCAGGATAAGCTATTTTTAATATACAGGGTGATCCAAAAGTCCCGCACTATTTTAAAAATTAATAACTCCGCGAATATTTTCGTTAGAGCAATGCGGTAAAAACCATTTGTTCAGGATGCAATGGGATATTTTATGACAAATAATGAAAAATTCGAAATTGATTTTAGTTACAATTTTATTTGCTAGAAGGCGCTCTACCAGAATCAGAGATTCAGTGGCCAAATTGTTTGATAAATTGAAATATATAAATGGTCGACACGTATTTTTCAATTTTTAATACCAGGAAAGAACCCTAATAATATTTAATAAAACACCATTTCGCCAAGAGTTCGCCATTTTGCCACCACAGGCGGCCAGATTGAGTGGACGTGTATTGCATCGCTCTGCATTTTCCGGTAAATATACTTTAAATTTGTTTTAACTTTTGTTATATTATATATTTTGAAATAATTTAAATCCAGTTTATATTTAAACATATTAAATTTTGAAATTATATATTAATATTGCTAAATCATTTGGATTAAATTAAATACTTTAAATAACGCTAACAATTCATTAAATTTTTACGCTGTCAATAAGAATGCAAAACAATGAATGCATTAATATTAGACAGGTTGGATGAATTATGTAAATAATTTGTAGACAAATTTGATAACAATCAAAAAACGTTGAATAAACAAGATATTGGATATGTAAAAAGTACAACAAAACAGCTAAAGGATAGTGTAATAGAATTAGTGAAACTAGAACAGAGTTTAAATGGAATTGGGGAATGTATGCAGAAAAATTATACCGACATTAGAAACGATTTATCCCAAATAGTAAAACAAAGTAGAAACAAGGACTCGTATGCAGAGGTGGTAAAATATGGGGAAGATAAATTTATTCAAAAAGATAAGCAAATTACTGAGGAGCAAACCATCATAATAACTGCCAATGAAAATCAAAACATCTCACAGGTACAACAAAAGGTGAATGATAGTATAACATTTTTAAGACAGGAGGGAAAAAAAATTAGGATTAACAAGGTATTTAATACTAGGAAAGGTAAAGGTACAGTAATAAAATTGCCTAAAGATCAAGATATAGATCGAAGGATAGAAGGTTTTACTAAGCAAGATGATCTAAACCAATGCAGTAAAATATACAAGCCAAAACTAAGAGACCCAAACATAGTCATAAAATCAGTCAATAAGATGACCAACTTAGCTAATTTATCGACAACGTTATGTGAGATGAACCCTGAACTTTCTCAACTCAGTGAAGAGATCAAAGTGCTATTTCCAATGAAAACCAATAGAGCAGAGCAAGATGTAGTACTGAGAGTTTCACCTAGAGTCTACAAAATTATGAAGAGAAATGGAAAAATTTACACGGATATTCAACGATGCGATATTAAAGATAAAATATTGCTGAATCAATGTCAGAACGTTTTTATTTAATCCAAATCATAAGAGGAATAACTGTCCCAATCCCAAAAAATGTATTAAATGTGAAAAAGAGGGAGAATACGAATGCTCGACTACAATTAAATGCTGCCCCTGCGTAAACTTCCACATTTTAGAAATAGAGATTTGGAGCATAAACCGAATAGTCAAGACTGCCCAATCTATAAAAAAGAGATGCAAATTATAATACAAAGAACAGACTATTCTACACATATAGAAGATGCGGGCCAATAATAAACTTCCACAATGATGGGGCGAATACTATATATGGACAAAATCAAAATTATTCAACAAAATACCAGAAAAAGCAAAAATTGCATAAATGAGCTTTGTGCATCTAATGAAATTAGAAATGCAGATATAGTAATGATACAAGAACCTTATATAATCAAAGAGGAGGTAAAATTTCCAGGACCTTGTACAAAATATCAATTCATGAACAGTCCCAATATAAATATGGCAATAATTGTAAGAAATAGCAGCTTAAAAATTCAATTAAGTACAGAATTCACTAACTCATTCGCTACAACTATAACCATACAAACAAAAAGTAAGAAAATATATATTTCCAACATTTATATACATCCGAATTGAATGAAAAATGAGCACGAGGAATTTATGAAGAAGTTAATTAATACAAATTTACAAATACCGGTGATAATTTGCGGCGATTTCAATGACAGAGCTCCGTTATGGTATGATATCAGGAAAAATTATAATGCACATAGACTGATCCTTATCATAGATGAAATAAACTTAATTATCCATAATAATAAAACTTCCACGTGTCGTGATGCAAGTATGATTGATCTCACACTAACAAATAAACAGGCAATTGCGGCGATCAGAAATTGGAAGACAGCAGATATCGCAAATTTCAGATCATGTAGCTATATATTTTGAAATATATACAAACGAACAATTTAGTTCTGAAAAATATTATTCCACTTGGAAATTTAATGAGAAAAATGCGAACTGGTTAAGTTTTAGTCAGAGAATTAACAGTACTGAACGAGAAAAAATTGAAAACTTACTAGACATAGTGGATACACCAGAAATGATTGATCAAACGGTAAAGAACTTACGAACATACTGATTGAGGCAGCACATAATTCACTTAAAGTAAATAATAATATGACAACAAAAAATAATATTAGTAATAAGTGGTGGAATACGAATTTACAGCTTCTAAAGGATCACTGTGCCATTATCTTAGAAACTGTTACTATAGAAACAAAAATTGCCCTAATCATATCAAACAATACTATAAAGCATACGAAATATATATTTACGGGAAATAGAAAAAGCTAGGAAAGCATCATGGAGAATTTTTCTGGAGGAAAACAAATCGAACAACCCTTATGGAAACTTATATAAGGTGTATAAAAACTTCAAAAATGGATCTAATCGGAAGAGAAATATGCAAATTTTGGAGGGTAATACTGATATGGAATGTTTGCAGAAGGGTGAGGAATTATTGAATAACTTATTTCCAAATGATAAATGTGAAGAAGATACAAACATCCATAAAGGTATAAGAAATTATAATTTAAAACTACTCAATAAAGAAAAACCGATGGTTATGATTACTGAAGTTAACGACTTAATTGACAAATTAAATCCAAAGAAATCTCCCGGAATAGACAACATCTCTAACAACATGATAAGGCACACTAAACAATTTATAGCTCCTATATTGGTGAAACTATTTCAAAAATGTTTAGACCTACAATACTATCTTGCTGAATGGAAAAGAGCAGAGGCAATAATTATTTCGAAACCTGGAAAAACAGATTTTAATAACTATAAAAATTATAGACCTTTATGTCTTAAATCCAACATTTCTAAAATATTTGAAAAAATAATTGATAAGAGAATAATAAAATATTATGAAGATTTTAATTTACTAAGTGAACGACAACATGGCTTTAGAAGATCGAAATCTACTATTACTGAACTAACTGAAATAATAAAAATTGCGTTAGAACATAAAACAAGAAAATATGCAGCAATAATTGCAGTGGATATTAGTGCAGCGTTTGATAATGCATGGTGGCCGGCCTTGATGAAAAGACTAGATGAAGATGGTGTGCAGGCTTCAATGATAAAACTTCTACAATCATACTTTGATAATAGAAGAATAAGATTTAGATATTCCTCAACTGAAATTAATAAGAAACTAAGTAAAGGATGTCCACAGGGAGGACCACTGTCTCTCACATTATGGTATATTCTTATTAATGAGATACTGAATAATAATCTGGATGATAATTGTGAAACAATTGGATATGCAGATGATATTACGTTAATATGTTGGAATAAAACTCCTGAACAACTAAAACAATAGATAATGTATTAAGAAAAATCAATAAGTGGTGTGAAAGTCGTAAATTAAAATTGTCAGATGAAAAACAAAAATATTATATTTATATAAATGCAATAGCGATATAATAGTCTCAGGTAGCAAGTTAATTAAACCGGTTGAAGAACTTAAGATCCTAGGAAGGACTATTAAAAATCGCCGAGTCAGAAGCAAACTGGACTTTACGCCTCACGTTAATGAAATGATCATAAAAGTAACTAGAGCTTGTGGATACCTATATGGCCTGACAAAGAAAGCATGGGGTCTAGACTTTAGACGATGACTAATATTGTATAAGACATTATATTGAAGCACAATTACTTATGGTTATCCAATTTGGTATCCATTCATAAACAAAAAGTCTAAGGAAAAACTAAATTCTCTTCAATATAATATATTAAAACATTGTATACAGGCCTACTAACAACATCATCGGATTGTACACACATACTTGCACAAGTCCCCAAACTTACTGAATATATTTATTCTAACATGTTGAAAACCGAAATAAATTACAATCGATTTGACTCTTCACACACAAGTAGAAATATAATTTCTAATTATATAAGGGAAAATTGCAGAAATACTATGAGAAGACTAATACCACTTTCAAGTCCTTCTTCACTGATTCCCAAATACCCAAATATGTCAAGCCAAATCTTTACAATGTCAATTTTTTTACTGGACACGGTAACTTTAGATCATATTTGTACAATGTCAGAAAGACGGATTCACCTAAATGCTCATGTGGTGCAGAAGAAGAAAATCCTGTACATATTCTAACGGACTGTCGACTTGTAGAGGACTTGAGAGTCAAAAATCAAATAAATATAAATTGTCTAAATCAAATAGTTAATTATAGATATATATATATATAAATTTTAATAGGTTTTGTAGAATGTTTTTTAGTAATAGATAGCCTGGGCTTAATAACTGGTATATAGTTATATGCTGTAAATCGCTCTAAATTTCTGTTCTTATCTGTGATGTTCACTAATATTCATTATAGGGTAATTAAATCGTTAACTAACTAACAAATATGTTAATAATTTCTATTATAAAAACACTAAAATCATATTAATAATTACTGTAAATAAGCTCCCAAACTTGTGTATGCATGCAAATATCCAAGACGGATATCGCGTGCTTTGTAAATGATAATAAATAAATAATAAAAATTTCGCCAAAAGTAGAATAATTGGATGACAATTTTTAAATGCAATCCGAGATATGTGAAATAGGTAAATGCAAATTAAAACATGTAGCAAAAATATTTATATTTTAGATGGGGTTTTGTGAAATATATTGAATGTTTACACTGCTGATATCAATACGCGATTTTTTGAAATGTTAATATAGTACCAAAAATTATGATGGGACTACTAAAATAATTTCTTTGCTATAAGAAACGTGTAGTTTCTTGACTAATTGGCGACACTTGACTATTTAACTGGATATTAGCCATGATCCGACAAATGAAATATAGAGGGGGGTGACAAAATATATTTGTCGTACTTTATTCCAAATATCCTATGGGCTTGTCAAATGTTATCATTGCTTATTATATTGTACACATTTTTAAAAATGTATCCCCTCAAATAAAAATCATTTTCAGATCGACCTTTTGCGTTGAAAAACGTTGTAGTGAAATAATTTTGCATTTTTTTTTGCACAAAATTTCTAAAGTTATTGGTGTACAGAAAATATTCCTTATGCTATTTCTTCTAATGAGCGAAAAGCGAAAAACTAAACATAAGGGGTAAAATTGTTTGTACCAGTTTTATTCGAGAAGTTATAACACTTTGGTCTGCACGACATAATATGTGAGCAAATGACAAACAAAAATTACTGTTCACAAAAAAAAAAAAAGAGTCAAGATGTGAGGACAACATTTATTATCCCCATAACCCAACATAAAGAGCTGAAAAATATTGGTGGATAATATAATACATGGCAGCTTAAATAACACATGAGGTAACTCCCTTCTCTCTTGTATTAGGTCACAATCCTTGCTCAATGTGGCGACCTTCATTCTCAAACACCGTCTGCAGACGATAGATGACAGATTGGACAACATTAAATTACATATCTGTTGAAATTGATAAAACGTGCCATCTGATAGAAGCCTTCAACATGGCCAATGTGGTAGGCCGGCATCGATAACACGCGACTTAATGTACCCCCATAACCAAAAATCGCAAGGCGTCAGGTCTGGTGATCTTGGAGGCCAATGGTATATAAAGTGGCAACTTATCACACGATTTTCACCGAACGTATCCTTCAACAATTGTTTGGCACCTCGGGAGATATGAGGAGGTCCTCCATCTTTCATGAATATTATTTCGCTTAGTGCTTGTCTACCTGCAAAATGCAAAACCCTTTTCTCTCAAAAGTTGAACTCAAACTTCCCCAGTTACAGAAACGGTTTTAAAAGTTATTCCATTGATTTTTCAAAGATAAATGGCCCAATAATAAAAGAAGAAGCGAACCCACACAAAACCGTAACTCTGGGCTGATGAAGTGGCATTACTATAAAAAATCCCAGGGTTTTCTGTTGCCCAAATGCGGCTGTTTAGAATGTTAAAATTTCAGTTTAGAGAAAATTGAGCATCATCTGTCCACAGAACATTCGACAGCCTGTTTTCATCAATATCAATTTGCCGGAAAACCCATGCAGCGAATTCTTGACGCATCTCAAAATCGCCAACTTTCAGCTCGTGAAATCTTTAATTTTCTATGGGTACACACAATAGAGACATTAAGTGAAGCGTCTACGAACATCGCAACCATACTCGGCGATTTTAACGCAAAAGTTCAACTTGGGGATCACCTGTCCAGGATAACAAAGATCAGCAGTTTGAGGACATGCTAACCGACCTCGACCTTACACCGTTAAATAAGGGAGAGAACACCTATCTATCCAAGTCCAAAGGCACAGAATCCGCAATAGATATCACAGCGATAAATTACAACATCGCACCCTTAACACAATGGGAAATCCTGAAAGGTGCAATCAGTGACCACAGACCAATTTTAAGAACACAGAACTTCAAAATTGAGAATGTCCAACAGAATAAAAGAACATGGAACTTTAGGAATGCCGACTTGAAAAAATTCACAGAAAAGCTTGAAGAACTCTGCAACGAAGAATTGAATTACAGAACTCCTGACAAAAACTTGGAACAATTTACTTCGAACATATCCAAAGCTGCAAAAGCATCGATACCTAGAAAGTGACGTAAAGACCTGTGGATACCTTACTGGAAGGACCACAACATCGAGGCAATGATTCCAGAGAGAGACGATATCAATGACTTCTTAAAACAAATAAAACAGAATGAATCAGAAAGGAACTCATTGATATTATTCACAAAAAATAACAAGAAATTTGGATATGCAAACAAGAAAAATGGCAGAATTCTGCGATAAAATGGACCCAAGAAAGGACAGCCAACACTGGAATATGAATAGAGTGTTATAAAACAATCAACATCAACACCAATCCTCCAATTCTCTAACCGATATGCATAGAACAGCAAGAACGAGAACAAACAGATGGCTGACATAATTGCTGAATATCTTTCAAGCACTGCCAGACTCAACTACACGAATGAAGACAGGACTCGAAAAAATAATTAAACAAGTTAGTTAAACAAACAAGAAACTACCATGAACAAGATATTTTCTCGAGAGACTTCACACTGAATTCACAAAACTCATCAATAGAAAGGTTAGATCCAAGAGGTCACCAGGAGATGATCTAATCTTTGGTCAAATGATTAAACATTTTGGGTACAAAACCAAAAATCATCTCCTACGAATGCTGAACATATAATGGCAAACAGGTAAACTACCAAAGAATTGGAAGATATATATTATAGTGCCAATACTGAAACCAAACAAAGATGCCAAGGAATACTACAACTATCGGCCAATTGATTTCACCAGCATACTTTGTCAAATAACAGAACGAATTATCCAATCTAGGCTCATAGTCAGGCTCACTAACAATAATAAAATAAACTACTACCAAACTGCCTATAGATCCAGACACTCTACAACTGATCAACTGTTCTACTTCTGTCAATCAATAATATATTCTTTCCAGGAAAATCCGCCAAAGAAGACAACGGCCGTATTCCTGGATATGACCTCAGTTTTTGATCGAGTGTGGAGGGAGAAATTACTTGAAAGGATGCACAACATCGGAGTAAGAGGAAAAACCTTAATCTGGATTGCAGACTTCTTAAGGGGAAGAAGGATAAAGGTTCAGGTCAATAGAGAATTTTCCAAGGACCAAAGAACATGGGCTGGTGTACCTCAGGGATCTGTTCTCAGGCTTCTACTCTATCTGCTATATATTAACGACATCCAGCCATACCTCACTGAAGACGCAAAGATTGCCTGTTACGCAGATGATATAGCCATATGGCACACAAGTAGCAGTATAGAAAAATCTGAAAAAATACTGAACACATCAATGAGAGGACTGGAGAGGTGGGCAATGGAACTACAAATGACCATAAACCCAATAAAACCAAACCTATGCGTCTTCTCCACTGACAGGGAAAAAGGCATAAATATAACCCTAAAATAAGCATAAACAACCAAATAATTGATAAAATTGGAAATCCAAAATACATAGGTGTGATACCGCAGTCCTGGATCTTTCCAGTTGGTCTCGAGGACCACGCCATCACCATCTCCTCAGCGATGAAATAAGCGATCTACGTATTCATTGTAGATCACAAAATGCGTGGTGTCGCTGGAGACCCACTGGCGATTCTCCACCAAACTCTGCATCGCTGGAAGAGGCGTCATATTCATTGTACATAGTGTATATATTGCATATTATCTTTATTTAAATAGTGCAGACTGTGCACTTTGTATGTATTGACAATATGTCAATACAATTATTTTAATTGTCATTGATGAGGATTTGCGATTTACAGAACACATAATTAGCACCTCAAATAGAGCTACCAGAAAACTAAACATTCAGAGAAGGCTATGTGGAACAAATTGGGGAGTAAATCCCAGAATTCTCAGAACAACATATACTAGTATCACCTTAACAAGGCCGATAATGAAATATGCAACACTCGTCTGGGCTCCCTCAAGCTCATCACTAAAAGGAAGACTAGACAGTGTTCAAGCAAAAGCGGCCAAAATAATCACTGGTGCTGTTTCATCCACCAACAATGAGAAAATTCAGAGAGAATGTGACCTAGACCTACTCGAAAGCAGAAGACAATTAAAAACAATAAAATTCAGCAATGGCTTAAAAAGTAAAGAAACTGAACACATATTCCATGAAACCTATTTAAACTGGACACAAAAAGAAAGACTCAAAAGATCTTCAACACTTTAGTACGACAACAATATTAGAAAGGCCGTAAATATGAAACACAATGACTTTCAAATTCAAGAAGAACCAATATTTCCTACCCCAGTGCCATCAAATGTAATCATCAATCTTAACATGAATGAACCCTACACAAAAAAAAAAGATAATAAAAACATACTTAAAAAGACATACAAATAAAGATGTACAATCTAGAAACAAAACTCAACTCACAGTAACTCCTCATATTTCACATAGCAAGACTCATACCATTGAAGAAAGTCAACTTAAGGGCACAAATCTGAAACATAATAAAATTAAGATAAAAAAATATAAAACCAATGGTTGACATAGCTAAAAACGAACGATTCGAGTATTGGAATATAAACGGCTTTTTTTAGGATAAATTCTATCTTTCCACTGTTTGAATATTTGAAACAATTTGAGATGTTCGCGCTTACAGAATCTTGGTGCCACTTCAATATCGACTTGAACCTGGTGAACTTCGGAATGTATCAATTACCTGCTGTAAATTCGAAAGATAAAGGGAGAAGCTCTGGAGGTATAATTCTCGGCATAAATAAAAAACTACAGCCCCAAATTGACAATGTTGAAATTGAAACCTCTTGGATTGCAGTCACACTCAATCCAAATTTAGACAATGACTCACCAGCGATCTGTGTAATATTCGTATATCTACCCCCAAACGATACACATGCTACAAACCTTGGACGACTATTTCATTTGATAGAAAATAAGATATATAAGGGGCTTGAAATAATACTGGTCGGCGACCTGAATGTCCGTATTGGCAATCTGGGGGGTTAACATAATTTGATGGATACTTCAAACCATATTTCAACTACCCGAAATTCCTGTGATCTAACAAAATCTGCCAAAGCGGAAATATTTATAGACTTTCTTGACAAAAATTATTTAACTATAATAAATGGTAGATCTATTAATGATAAAAGTGGTAAATTTAAATTCATCTCCGGAAGAGGCTCTTCTGTGTTAGATCTGGCGATTGTCTCTCCTGCGGTGCTTGAATACATAGCAGATTTTGAAATTGGTTGTATGCCATATTCGGATCACTTACCAATAATATTAACGTATATCGGCCCAAATAATAAAACTGAAAATTGTTACATGGAGCCTAGTGCCAATATTAAATTTTCCTGGTCAGTAGATAAAATCCCAACATATATAGAAACTTTAAAAGAACTAACTCCCGAACATCCAGCTGACTCCACAATTGATATCCAGGCTGATGATTTTACTGGTTTAATTCAAACTGCAATGTTACGCTCGGGAACGCGGATGGAAGCAAAAACAAAAAATATAAAATCTAAGCCATGGTTTGACAAAGACTGTTATTTGGCCAAAACGGAAATGAAACAAAATCTTAAATTATACGTAAAACATAATATATATCGGCCGATAAAATTGCATACTTGTCGAGTAAGAAGAAATATTCATCTATCCTAAATCTCAAAAAAAGCGAATATACTGACAAAATTCAAGATATCCTCAGTAATGTAAAATATACTTCCCAATTTTGGAAGACTATTAATTCACTTAAATTAAAGAATAACCTACAAGGTGAATTTTCTATTGCAGACTGGCAGGTCTTCTATCGGGAGTTACTTTGTTCAAATCCAACAAAAGTTGCACAGCTACCACTTGAAATATTGAACATTAACCCCGAATTAGATTGTGAAATATCTCTAACTGAAGTCACCACGGAAATTTCCAAATTGGGTAAAAATAAGGCTACAGGACTTGATGAAATTCCCAACGAAGCGACTAAATATTTTGTTGTCTTGTCTTAAATTTGAAAAAAAGACAATACAAGGTCCCGATGGCTTAACCTGAACTAAAAGCTCCAAGCTTTACAGTAATGCTGGAAACTGACTTGAAAATTATAAATTGATAAATCAATATCTTTGTTGCAGTGATCAGAAAAATTGCGTCACAACGCTGGATGGCGAGGCCAAAAGTAGAAAACAGTGATGAATAATTTAATACTTATTGAAATAAATATTTATTTAAAAATCACACAAATTAATATTAATACAAATATTATTCAAAACCAATTATTAAAATTTATGAGAGATAGTTATTTTCCAGGCCTGTCAAAACCAAACGTTGGCGTCGAGACAGCTTTGTTTACCTGAGATGCGGGGGTATTCTTTTTTGCTCGCGCATGCGCGGGGGGCAGCGGGTGCAGTGTTGCCAGCGCTCGGTTGGCCCAAAAGTACCTATGGTCGCGTCACTCTCCCACCTTGACCTTTTGAACTTTGCTATAAGGTCAATATTAATTAAAAAAAAAACAAAGAAGGAATTATCTAAAATCTAACAGAATGTTTTATGAATAAATTTTCTCTCAAACTTCACTTAAACCTAATCGGTAACTTGACTTTCTTCCAGAACGCGTGTAAACTTTCCCTACTAATACTGGAGTAGTTTTCTCTTGCACTGACACGGACTCCACACCGGGTGTTTTCTCCCTGACGATCTCATCCTCCGCTGGGTTATGCTCCCCGTCGCCTTGCTCTACGTCCTCAGATGGTACTTCAAGTGGGAACAATCGTTGAACTGCACGCTTCATGAATCCAGACTTAGTCTTAACTTCCACAAGTCTTCGCACATTGTCAGTTTCAGGAAACACCTTCGTAATATTTACCATAGGCCAGTTTATTTGCTTCCTGTTTTCAACCTCCACAAGGACGATATCTCCAACTTTTAACTGTCGTTGTTTCTTGCGATTGTCGTGATGCACCAACAATCCTAGGTCCTCGCTTCTGAACCTCTTACGGAATTCCTTCAGGAGTCGTTTGCGTTTCTCATAGCTCTTCCCAAAGTTACACCTGAATTCATTTAGATCAATCTCTCCTTCAGTTCTTGGTTCTCGAAGGAACATCTCTGGGGTTAATGGCACAAGGTCATCATTGTCCTCAGCAATGTAGGTGAGTGGTCGCGCGTTGATAACTCGTTCACAGTTTTCGAGGATCGTCACCATTTCTTCGTAGTTGACAACACGTTTTCCCAGCAATCTTCAAAGCAGCTTTTTGTTGTGTCCAACAATTCTCTCGATCCAACCTCCCCACCACGGTGCTGCTGGAGGATTGAGCTTCCATTTCACTCCAAAATTAACTCGATAAAGCTCGTTCCGGAGTCCAACTAGATTCGTCCCATTATCTGAGTAGATGACTGCAGAGCAACCTCTTCTTGCTACGAACCTCTCTACTGCTCCCACCAATGCTTCCGTCGATAAGGACCAGTTCGAGGTGGACCGCACGGTATACGCCACAAGTGAAGATGACGAACCAAACCTTCTGTCCATCTTCCAGATATAAAGGTCCTCCGAGGTCAATTCCTGTCACTTCAAAAACCACAACCTTTCGTACGCGATGTTGAGGCAACGATGCTTCTGGTACGTCGACTCGCTTGGTTTAAAATCGTCGACAGCGAGGACATTTATGAATTACATGACGAACTAGTTGTCGAGCTTTTGGAATCCAGAACTTCTCTCTTAGTACTGATCGCAGCGTCTGGGCTCCACAGTGGTACATTTTCTCGTGGACTGATTTCACAATTAGCTCTGTGACCGGATAATTCGTTGGGATCAAAATTGGCAATCGGAACAGTTCATCGTCATTTCGATTCAATATCCTCGTTTTCACTCTCCATAATCCTTCTTTAACTTGGAACGCGTGTAGCTGCTTCATCTTGGGATCTTCCTCACCGATCGAATCACTCTGTATTATCTTAACTAGGGACTTTTCAGCACTGTCTAGCTCCTCTTGTGAGATGATATCTCCTTTGTATTCAGAGGGCTTGAAACGTACCAACCACGCGATTACTCTCAGTATTTGTGTTAGAGTCACTTCACGTTTTCACTCGTATAGATTCAGATACCATGGATTTTACTCGGGCTTTTAGGCTACAAATCCAGCCACCACAGTCTTCCTCCTCTCTTCTTCAATGGCTTCCAGATCATACTGTACTTTTGATAATGGCCAGTCTTCTTTATTTTCCTGAAGCCATTTTGGTCCCTTCCACCATCCGGATTTTGTGAATTTCGATGGGGATTCACCACGGGATGGGAGATCTGCTGGATTGTGTTCCCCTGCGACATGGTTCCAATCTTAACTCTTCGTAAGTGTTGTGGTCTCCTTGACACGATTGGAAACGAACTGAGCCCAATTCTCTTGTTATTGTATCCAGTATAGGGCAGGAATGGAGTCTGTTCAACATTGAATCTTCTCCGGACTTTCTTCTAAATTTTCCAGAACATGCACCAACAGTCGTGCTCCAATCAAACAGGCTAATAGTTTCAGTCGTGGAATCGTGATCCTCTTAATAGTTGCCAGTCGATTTCTTGCTTCAACGAATCGCACTACTATGACTGACGCATTCTCTATTCGCATGAAGATCACCGTTGCGTACGCTATAGCTGAAGCGTCACAAAACACGTGCAATGTTTTTCTTCCTTTGATAGGTAAGATCCATCGAGGTATCTTGATCTGATCCAATTCTAAAGCTTGCTTCCTCCATTTAATGAACTCGCCCCACTGTCTTCGTTCAGCTGTTCATCCCATGATTTATTCTCCTTCCAAGCATCTTGAACCATCTTCTTAATCTTGATTGTAGCTGGACAGGTAAATTGAATCGGATCAAAAATGCGATGGCAGGCTGACAAGATACTTCTCTTTGTGGTTGATTTTTCTTCATCTATATTTTTCAATGACTGCACATTAATGGCAATAGTGTCAGTCTGAAGGTGCCATTTCATACCCAAAATAGAGGCTGGATCTTGTTCTGTGATTCCAGGTTCATTCCACATCCAGTCTCGTAACTCAAATTTGGCTTGCATCATGATGTCGGAGGATTCCTTGATATATTTTTCGACATCATGTGTAGATGACAAACTAAGAATGCAGTTGTCAACGTAAAAACTTCGGGCAAGAAGTTCGGCGCACCTATTATCTTGAAACTGCGGCAGGCTCAAATGATACTTAATGGTTACAGCTAGCAGAAAATGACTTGAGGTAAGGCCATAGACTACTCGGCAAGGCCTGTAAATTTTTAGTGTCTTCTGGTCCTTTTTCCACCAAAGGAACCGAAGGAATTCACGATCTTCTTCTCGAACCTGAATCTGGAGAAAACTTTTCGCATGTCTGCAATGATGCCATACTTTCCAAGTCTAAACCGCAAGAGCAAATCAGGAATGAGCTCAATCAGGTTGTCTCCTTTTTCCAGACATTGATTTAATGATGGGAGCCCCTTTTTCTTGCAACTTGCGTCGAATACTGGACGAATAGGAGTGGTGTGACTATCCTTGAGCACTGGGCGATGAGGAAGATAACTGCACTCCTGCCATTTATCCTCAACTTCCTCGATGAATCTCTTTTTTTCCCACTTCTCAAAAATAGTATCATACTTCTCATACAGCATCTTGCCCTGGACATTCCTTGTTGTAGTCAGCAATCTATTTTCTGTAGTTCGGCGATTGACCGAAACTGGTGGATGTCCAGCTATCCATGGTAGTGACACGATGTACCTTCTGCTTTCGTCTCGTTTCACAGTCTCCTTGAAATGAGTGTTGGAGGCTTCGATTAAATCTTTCCTAGATTTTGTTTCTGCTGCATCCATGATGCCAAGCACATCTAATTTCCATACATCCTGAACGTCGAAACTGTTAACGTGGAATAAAGTCACGATCAGGCATGAATCTTCCATGTCTTTCCATATTGATGGTCCCATTATTGTCTACACAAACTTGGTTTCTGTTGCCACAACTCCATTTTGCAATATTTGCATTCTGCCTGTCAGAATGCTGCTAAGCAAGTCTGAACCAATCAACATGTGGATTGATATGTCTTCACCTTGGCATATGTCAGTCAAGTTGATCCCTCGAGCTTTTAACTCATTGAGTATAGTATGATCCTGTACTTGACTTATGTGTCCGCAAATTACTTCCTGATCCAAGAATTTGAGATCATCCATGTATTCGTTGTTGAGGCTGGAAACATTTACTTTGTAAACATTGTGCTTCTTTTGACGAATTTCTCCGCCTCCAAACAGATTGTGGGTAAGTGTAACTTGCTGCACTCTCTTTAGGCCCAGTGCGTCCACCATTCTCTTTGAAATATAGGACCGCTGGGATCCACAGTCAAGCAACACTCGAACATTATGCTTTCCCTTTGGTCCGCTTATCTTGACTATCAGAGTTTGTAGATAGACTCCTCCCACGGTAGCGTTGTTTAAAGTTGTTGACGTGAATTGATTGGCGGTCTCTTGCTTTGTTGCAGGACTTTCCCTTGAAACCTTTAGTTCCGCTTTTTGGTGATGAGAAGTCTTCTGGGCTTCCAAAGTAGGACACATAATGGGGTAATGCTTCCCTCCGCAGACAGGACAACGTGGCTTAATCCGGCATGTCTTGAATCCGTGGCCAGGAAGCAGGCACCAAAAACAAACATTCTTCCCTTTAGCCTTATATTTCTTCTCTGGTAGATGCATTCGCTGTCCACTGTAGCATTCTTGACTCGGGTGACCATTCCCACAAAAGATGCAGTTGTTTCGCATCTAAGTGGTGTTGGCGAGGTCAGTAGCCGTCAGCATTTTACTTCCAGTATTCTTCTTAGAAATAGATTTCCTGTTTGATCGATCATCTTTCGCATCTTGATTGTAGTCGATCTTGAACGCTGCTTTGGCCATATTCACTCGACTCTCGCCCTTCACTTCTGTCTTCAAAAACGTCATGAGTTGTGTCAACTTATCCTGTACTCCTCTTCCGCTCACCGTATATTGATTTCGTTCCCATGCTCTAAGGGTGTCCTCTGGTAGCGCTGATTCGACGAGTGGGTACAGCATAGCCGCAAACTTGTCACGAGCGACGCCCAATGTTTCTAATGCTCGCAGTTGTGTCTCCAGTCTATCGTAAAGCTTCACTACAGACATCTTACCTTTGGCTCTCACATTCTGAAGCACATTTTGAAGCAGGTCACGTACGTAAATCTCAACAAGCATTTCATCCTCTCCAAAACGTGATTTGATATACTCGATGACTTTAGGGTAGTTGTCGGCACTCGGTGGAAAACTTTCGACTGCTTCTCTTGCCTCGGAGTTCTCGGCGATGGCTTGAAAGAGATACTGAAACTTAGTTTCTGGAGGCATCTGTGGATCCCGGTCAATCGTGCTTAACTGACTCCAGAATGTAATCCATTCTCTTGGTTCTCCCCCAAACTTCTTGAACTCCAGGTTCGGTAGTCGATAGTTCATTGCTGCTGTGCCGCTGATTGTACTAACGTCATCCTTTTCCGCAAGAGCCTCGTAATCAGTCATAATGTTACTGAAATTATCTTCGTACTCACAAACGGATTCGTACTCGGCAGTAAAAATGTCTTCAGACGCTGAATCTCATAGCAGAGCTTCTTCCTTCCTCATGTTCAATATTGAAAGCTTTTCAAGGTAGGTCTGGAGTCGGCGGTGGATTTTCTCTACATCTGCTTTCTTGGCTTCCTTCTTCGTGATCTCTGTTTCGAGCTCATTGAACGCCTTGGTGAACCTTGCATGCACTGGCGTCCTAAGCTTTTTCAGTTCAGCACTACTAACTGGTTGGTCAGCCATCCTGAGAAGTAATCACTGGTTCACAGTTGCACCTTTGTGCAATCAGTAATTCTTCAAACTGTATCCTGTCGATTGCGCCAAAATGTTGTCTTGTCTTAAATTTGAAAAAAAGAAAATACAAGGTCCCGATGGCTTAACCTGAACTAAAAGCTCCTAACTTTACAGTAATGCTGAAAACTGACTTGAAAATTATAAATTGATAAATCAATATCTTTGTTGCAGTGATCAGAAGAATTGAGTCACAACGCTGGATGGCGAGGCCTAAAGTAGAAAACTGTTATGAATAATTTAATACTTATTGAAAGAAATATTTATTTAAAAATCACACAAATTAATATTAATACAAATATTATTCAAAACCAATTATTAAAATTTATGAGAGATAGTTCTTTTTCACGCCTGTCAAAATCAAACGTTGGCGTCGAGACAGCTTTGTTTACCGGAGATGCGGGGTATTCTTTTTTGCTCGCGCATGCGCGGGGGGCAGCGGGTGCAGTGTTGCCAGCGCTCTGTTGGCCCAAAAGTACCTATG
Source organism: Cordylochernes scorpioides (assembly GCA_030710605.1). NCBI lineage: Eukaryota > Metazoa > Arthropoda > Arachnida > Pseudoscorpiones > Chernetidae > Cordylochernes > Cordylochernes scorpioides. The sequence continues at coordinate 83,628,706 of CP092886.1, read as the reverse complement.
GTCGCGTCATATTTATTAGAAGAACATACAATTTATATCAGGAACATATTTAATAAAATCTTAGGGATATCTCAAGTTCCTCAACAATGGACATAAACGATAATCCACCCAATATTTAAAAATGGAGATCCGGACAACCCGTCAAATTACAGAGGAATATCCCTGATTTCTAACCTATCGAAATTATTTACATCATCTTGAAGACAAGATTGAATGATTGGATGGAGAGAAAGTCAATTTGTAAGAAAATCAAGCTGGTTTTAGAAAATGCTACTCTTGTCAGGACCACATTTTCACGCTCGTATCATTAATTCAAATGATCCTTAGCCGTAGAAGGCGAAAGTTATATGCCTTCTTCATTTACCTAAGGAAGACCTTTGATACTGTGCCGCACCATCTACTTTGGAAAAAAATGGCATTAAATGGTCTGAGCTGTCGATTTATTAAACTAATTAAGAACTATTATACTCAAATGATGGCAACAGTCAGATGGCGGGTTTCCTTCGCGGAGGCTATCAAATTACAAGCGGGATTATTGCAGGGGGAGCCGTTGTCACCTTATTTATTCATTCTCTTCCTAAACGATCTGGTACCCCTGTTCGATGAATCAGAATTGCCAGGCATAAATCTTGTGAATCATGGAACTATACACCTTTTACTGTATGCAGACGACATAGTGATCCTAGGAGAATCGAAAATAAATTTGCAACTGAAAATTAACTTACTTTAAAAGTACTTAGAAGAGAACTGCCTAACGTTAAACCAAAATAAATCTGAAATAATGGTGTTTAGAAACGGTGGAAGGACAGCTCGTTCCGATACATGGTTTTGGGGTCAGCAACCCCTGACAATAGTAGCTAAGTATACATATCTGGGTTACCCTCTTACTACAAAAATTTCGATCCAATATGTTTCCCAATACTTTAGAAACAAAGCATTGAATGCAACTAATGCACTTTGGAGAATCCTTACAAAGGCGCGAATAAAGTCCTTTACCTCAGTGATGAAACTTCTTGACACTATTGTTCTTCCTACGTTACTATATGCGGCACCAATTTGGGCAATTGACCAGCTGAAGACAGTCAATAATACCCAAGATGTATTTATTCGTCGTCTCTTTGACTTACCAAACTTCACACCAGGATATATCCTCAGAAGAGAATGTGGAAGAATATCAACTGAACTTAATGCTGTAAAACTCACATTAAAGTTTTGGATCAGGATCTTAAAAATGGAGACGAGCAGATTACCACATGCTTGCTTAAACTATCTCTGGAAAGTCACCGCGAAAAAGGAAATAGAAAACAGTTTTACTCAAAATTTAATAAATACTTTAGACTCTAAGGGATATTCCTTTCTTAAGGGCTGCGAAGACTACTTAGCCATACAGAAAGAACTGCCAGGCATAATTAGAACCACCACAGAACAACTAATTCAAAACGATCAGATGAAAATCATTGATTCAACCCACTTTGCTCACTACAAATTTTCAGTGAATCATTCATGACAGAGGAGTACCTACGATTAAAGATCTCGCTTCCCAACAAAAGACTAGTTGCACAACATAGAGTTTTATGGCAATTTTTCAGGGAAGAAAGACTTCTGGAAAGAAATGGCCGGCACTGATTACTTTGTAAGGATCTCATGGATGATAATTTGGTTCACTATTTCTTCCAATGCCCTCTCTTAATAGAAAAACGTACTGAAATTTTCCCAAGCCCTAACTTTGGTCAATTTAGATACCATCGCATATGTAAACTTCTCTCTTCAGCTATGGATGATGAATTACTGATTGTAAGATACCTCAAGTTCTGCACAGAAGTTGGGCGCATAAGAAAGAATGCAGGGCAAAGGATACTGGAGGATGACCTATCTGTAAATAGGTAACTGAATGTGTGACAAACTTTATTTTGTTGTAAATGTTTCCTCTTCCCTCTCCTCTCGTTGACGTGTAAATACGGCGAATCCAATATGGGACAGAATGCCCTAAATAAAGGCTTTTGTTGTTGTTGTTGTACTTAAAAAGAAAGAGCTTGACACAATTGGTTTGAACGATCAGAGAAATTATTTGTTGTTGTTGTTTCTTATCCCCTTGTGTAAAGATTACACGAATTGCATGAGTTCATGCTCCTGGAGCTGTTTTATTATGAGCAGCGGCCTCTCCCAAAGGTCATGTTTAGTGCACTTAATGCAAGCCTCAATGTATTCTGGAGCTGCAGCTGTAAAGCTACATTTTGAGATAGTGGGGTAGATTTTTTTGTTATTTTCTATCTTGAGATGGCTTGTTCTAAATCTTGTAAGTGTAGTTTGATGCTGTCTATTTCTGATGTTCAGATATCCTCCTGGGTCCACTCCACTGTACCAACTGTGCGTGGGGAAAGAAGTATTCCCACCCTCACCATTCACCCTTGAGGATAGGGGAGTGGAGAGGGGACTCTGCGTTTTTGCCTTGCGTCGGAGTGCCAGTGAAGCTGAAAGCTGGCCATCGGCCCTTGGTTAGTTGGCGCGAGGCGCACGAGTCTTGAAACTCTTGGGTCTTCGCTCTGTGTGTGCGCCATTGGGAGCGTACTTGCCGTGCGCGCAAATTGCTCCAGGGGTGTCCCTGTCTGCTGAAAAACCAAAGGGTGCACACAGTAGTACCACCCTCCCGCCTTCGCGTCGGTTCCCCGCGTAAACCTAAGAACCTCAGAGGTCCTTGATTCGTCGGCAGATTCAGGGAGTACTGTGACCAAAGGGTTCGAGGGCCAAAGGGAGGGGAGTCCTATTGGGGCGTAGGACGGGTTTAGCTAAGTCCGAACGGGAGGACTCGGTCAGCAACCTTGCCATGAACCCTCGGAGACGCCTGTAGGTTTGATTGGTCGACCACATGGAGCCAGACCATAATGGCGGGCGCGAGGGGCCAAACAATGGCCGCTAGGTGCATGGAGAATGCATCATTCCCTTTTGGCTGGGTGACCTGGATGGGTATGCTATCGCATGCTCCTGTTTATTGACCGAAAGGTCTGGGTGGCCACTGCTCCAAGGATGTACCAACTGTGCTCGGCTTGTGGATCGAAAGGTCTGGGTGGCCATCTGCTTCAAGGGTGTACCAAATGTGCTGGGCCCGGGGCCCTAGTTCTGAGCATGGACAGTGGGTAGGACTATGTGCCTGGGATCTGCAGCCCTCGGCACCCGACTCGCGGTTAGTTACGGTCTGTACCTGTCTGCCTGAAAGAGGGTGGTAGGGGCCAACTGATCACGACAGACCATTGTGGAACTAGGTAGAAGAGTTAGCGATGCTAATAGAGGTCTGTGACAGGAGTGACGTCCAGTTGCAGATTACGCAAAGTAGGGAGGCCTGACGGCTACCTACATATGCTGAATAGCACCTTACCGTGGTACGTCCTGAGCACGTTTCTAACAAGAACGTGGTCAACGCTGACAGCTTGTCTGACAAGTCCGGAAAGACGGATTTGCCCAGTTCAGCCTTGCGTGACATGGTGGCGTTCTGGTGTCATTATAATACAGGTCACACACTCTCCCCAATAATGCCAATACAAAATATGAAGGTTGACATTACCAATGAGGCTCAGGTAGCGCCTGAGAACGGGTGGAAGACAGATCCCTCTTGCCGTGGAGTGAACGACCTAATCAGAGCTGATGGGCCAGCTCGACATATTGGGTCTAATAACTTCTCATGCATCCCTCTTGAATAAAAACCCTGAAGACAAATTCCCTCGGGCTCCGAGAGTATGCCCAATAATACCTCGTTGGATATTTCTAATAATTTGACCATGGCCGCGATGGGTGCTGTGGGGGAGATTATTCTGAAGTCCAAGCTCAAATACTTCCATGCAAGTATGAGATTGTTGGATTCTATGATATTGACAGTCCTACTCTATACGGCTCCAATCTGGGCACATGATCAAGCCTTAATCTTAGATAGAATCCAGGATACCTTTCTCAGACGTTTTCTGTGCCTTCCAAGCTATACTCCGGGCTATATTTTGAGGGCCGAAACAGGAAGAAACTATCTTGATATCACAGTGAAAAAACTAACTTAAAAATTCTGGACTAGAATTCTGAAAATGGACGGCAGCAGGCTACCTTCAATTTGTTTGGCACATTTGTGGGACATTTCGATTTCTTCAAAACAGAATATCGGACTGGTAAAAAATATAACAGAGCTACTTAATAAAATCGTTTCTCATGGCTTGTTGGAAGTACAGACTTCAATGTTCTACAAAGATACATCCCCCTAATTATTAGAACGGCAACCGATCAGTCCTTGCAGCTTGATTATGTAAGAATAAGAAAATCAGTACTCTACTCTCACTCTAAATACTTTCATTCATCACCTACAATGGAATGCTATCTGTATGACAATATCCCCCTAACCTTAAAGAATATCATTGCACAAGTAAGAAGCCTGTTTGTAGTACAGAGAATTAATCATGTTTCACTATTGAAAACTAAGACCATAAAATGCACCTTATGCAACGGTGAATTTAGTCTCGATTTTCCACACGACATGTTCTACTGTACGGCAATGAAAGAAAAAAGAGAAATTATTCGTCAAGAGACTGGCTATAATAGCAATTCGCCTTATGTTTTAATGGCAAAAGTCGTAAAATCCAGACCCTTTGCATTCGCTTTTTATAAATACTGGAAATCAGCTCAATCAAAATATTTAGCACAGATACTGGAATCAACTCGATAATTGGTCGAGGTCAATACCCAATATTTGTATATAACTATGATGCTAATTTGTTATTTATTTATTTTGTCCTACCGGGAGAATCCTGTATGGCACGTGTGCCCAATAAAGGCTATTGTTGTTGTTGTATTTATAATAATTCCCCTGCCAGGCCCACTAATGGCCCAGGAATGTCCCTTATGTAAGCAGGCACCCTCCGCACAGCGAGAGTCGACACGACTCGAGAGGATAGGCAGGGTGCCCACTTGAGTCCGCGAAATGCGACCCGGCCGCCTGAGGATTTGAGCTCAGGTGCCTTCCGCTCAGCTAGCTCTGGATACCCAGATCGAGAGGATAGGAAGGATCATCTGTCCCCCCTGATATCCGCTTCGACAGGATCATCAACATGGAGATCCCTGTGGATCCTTTCCTGTTGATTGACCCTTCATCTGAGGCGAGAATCGGCTTAATAGTCGAGGAGTCGGGGGCTGAGATGGATGTCACCAAGGCAGGGTATCTCAATAACCTGAATGAAATAATGAGTTTCAATCAGGCATTGACTACCCAGAAGAAGTGCACGGAGCTTAAGGAGCTTGCCGAGGCGTTCCAAGACTCCCTAGACACCATACGTCAAGGGAGGAAGATTGGAAATGTTCACCCGAACATCCACGAGCAATGCTTCGATAAGCTCTTCAAGAAACATAGGTCGGCTTTGAAGAGCTCGAGCTCCTGCGGGTGGAGAAGCGGAAACTGGAGGAAAAGATCCTTAGTCCGACCACCCTGCAGTATGGCATAGAGAGGGGAGTGGCAGCGGCCTTTTAGAGTCGCTGAAACTAGCTCAGGTCGAGGTATCTCCTCCCAATGACGCTTCCCCAGTCCTCCCTAGACGAGAGACGCCTCGAAACGAGAAGACGGAGGAGCCCGCAAGGTCAAGGTAGAGGGAGACCCGGTCCAAATACCAACTAGAGACGAGAAAGCTGTTCCGCCATCTCCCCAAAACAACCTGTTCACACTAGGAACAGCGAGATGGCGGAAAAGAAGAGAAAGAATAAGAGAAGGGTTAAGAAGCCTTCAGCAAAAGAAGAAGAGAGTAGGACTGAGGTGATAGCCGGATAAAAAGAGGACCCACCGAGAGCTACGCCTACAGAGGAGGTGAAAGAACCTCCTCCCCCGAAGAAGATCAGGGCCAAAGAGGTTAAGGATCCCCCCAAGGCGGCCAAGACTACCAAGCCAGAATCGCCAAAGGTCAAGCCCCCCCCCCCCCCCTAGATGGAAGGAGGAAACTGACCCTGGTAGTTGAGTGGAGTGAGGATGCGGGGTCCGGGTTAATGCTTGCGGTGCTGAAAAGCATCGCTGGTAGCATTCCTAGGCACTGCTATAATCTCAAAATGATTCGGGGTGGGGAAGCTGTGGCCCTCATATTGAAAAACCCCGAGGACAAGAAACTGGCCGTGGAGGCTATAGAGAGGGAGCCTGCACTGAGGCTAGGATACCTTAAGCGGACCAGGAGGGAACTGATTCTCTTGGGTATCAACTCTGACCTCAAACAGGAGACGCTAAGAGAAATGGTGGTGCTCTAAAATTCGGGGGGTGGGGACTTCTTGGAAGGATACATTAGATTGTATCCAAAGAGTACAAGGAGGCCCTACGCAACGAATTGGGTCATTTCGGGCCTGAAGGAGGCCACCATAAAATCCTTCCTTGGCAAGAAGAGGTTGAAGATAGGTGCCAGGATGCTACCTATCAGGGTGAATGAGGCAGTGTCAACTTGCTTCAGGTGCCTCAGATCCGGTCATATCGCAAGGGCACGAGATCGTGATTGGCGGGGATTTCAAGGCGCGCACCCAGCTGTTTGGGCACAGGGACGAAAATTCTAAAGGAAAGGCGCTAGTCGATCTTGTTATTGGTCAAAGTCTGGAGATTTGGAAGGTCTAAGGTGAATCGACGTTTGCCACAGCAAACGGTGAAAGCATCATAGACTTCTCCCTGGCAAGAACGAGCAGGATGCGGCGTTTGAGGTGGGAAACGGACCCCACGGACGTAAGCGACCACAAACTCTTCAGGTTCGAGGCCAATTGTGAAGTGGAACCGCCATCAGTGGAGAGAGTTCCCCGGTACAGCATCAGGGGGCCTAACCTTGAAAGATTCAGACGCCGGTTTGCTTGCACACTTGGTTATAGATTGGCTGGAGCAGTTGACAGAATTTCTATTAATAGCATTGTAAATGAGCTCCACCAAGGTATAACCAACACGTGAAAAACTTGGGGCCTGGATCTGGAGAGGTTACCTCATTTAAAAGGCTTAAACATCCTTGGTGGACCGAGGAGCTGGAAATCGAGAGATAGAGAGTCAGGGCCATGAGGAAGCTATTCCAGAATAGTACAAACGAAGAGAGAGTTAGTAGAAGAATAGCTTTCCAGAAGGTCTTAGCAGGGTACAAGAGACACACAAAAAGGGCGAAGAGAAAACACTGGAGGGAGCAGTGCAAAACCGTACTGGAGTACGGTCTCCCTTACAGGGCTGTCTCTGGGAAGATAAGGTGCTCCGCTAACTTGAGACTACTTGAAGGGGAAGATGGGTTCAATACTCAGGACCTGAAGGAGACCCTGGACCTCATCTTGGATCGGAACTTAGGAAACGTGGAACCAGAAGACGAGATCTCTCTGACCACTTGTGGTTTGATGGATTCACCCTTTTCTGAAAATGAGATGAAACGGGCGGCTTTCAAGTTCGGGAACAGGAAACTCCTGGTCCCGACGGGATCGATAACACGGTCATGAAAGCCCTGGTGAGGATGCACCCATCGCTTCTTGCCAGGTTATTCAATATGTGCCTGAACACTGGTGTTCTTCCTGAGGCATGGAAGGTTGACCGAGAAGTGCTTCTCGAAAAGTCTGGTAGAAAGGGTAATTCTCCTAATGATTATCGTCCGCTTTATTTACTAGTGTTTCTAGGTAAGCTCCTGGATAGCCTACTAGCTCAGCGACTGAAGCACTAGCTAGAGAGTAATGAGCTTCTTTCCTCTTTCCAACATGGGTGTTAGGGAAGGAAAATCCACAACCACAGCTCTAAACGAGGTGTTAGAGGGGGTTGATATGGGCTTAAATAAGGGTGCTTGGGTTCTTCTCGTGACCCTGGACATTGATGGCGCGTTCAACTCCATGGGCTGGAACAAGCTGATGAGAAATTTGATGGACATGGGTTGTCCTGATAATTTGTGCAGCTTGGTTCGTGAGGGATAGACGGATTAGCCTCATTTTTGGTGGTTTAAAGTTGGAAAGAAACTGTGCTAGGGGTTGCCCCCAGGGGTCTTGCTGCGGACCTATTCTGCGGAATGTCCTGGTAAACACTGTTTTCCAGGAGGAGCTACCTGAGGGAGCCAGGCTGGTTCTCTATGCCGACGACCAGTTCCTTATCATTGAGGCTGCTTCGAGATCGACGGCTGAGAAGTGTGTTGAAAATTATTTCCAAATCCTCTCGAACTGGGCCCATGACTCTGGCCTTAAGTTCAATGTCTCCAAAACTAAAGCCTTCAGCTTTCAGTCTAGGGACATGAGAACTAAAAGGAAAGGGATCAAATGGGAACACAAGCCGGCTATCCGAATGAAAGGACGGAGGGTAGCGTTGGTCAATAGGATGACCATCCTACCAGGCGGAGGAAATGGTGGCGAGAGGCAGGGAGGCGTTGTGCAGGCCTGTCCTTTTAGCAAGCTCTACCTCTCCTGTGTCGAACCAATCCTGCTATATGCTTCCAAGGCTTGGTGGCGCAGAACAGGGACCAGAAGGTGGCGACAACTCTAGAGAGAGTGCAGAGAACAGCGGCACTCAGAATCACAGGGGGATATCGCACTATCAGCAGTGAGGCCTTATTGGTCCTCGCTGGGCTTATTTCCCTGGGATTGATATTAGAGGAGGAGACTATTAAACAGAAGATCTGGGAGAAGAGGGAAGATGCCCTGGAATGGAAGAGGGACCCAAGGAAGCCTCCGCAGTGGTTGCCAAAGTGGAAATGGAGTCCTGGAGGGCCGACAGGGATTGGCACGGAGGCTTTCACTGATGGGAGTAAGTCTGGAACCAATACTGGAGCTGGGGTAGTGATTTTCACTAATGGAGAGCTGATATTCCAAGAAAGCTTAACACCCAGAGTGGACGAATTGGTCTTTTCAGCCGAGCTGGTTGCGATCAGGTAAGCTCTCAGAGTATGTGCCGAGAAGAACTTCGGCCCGGGCCGCCTCTATTCAGATTGTATGTCGGCCCTCGTCGCCATCAATCTGGAGGAAGGGCAACTCGCGCATCAAATAATCCAGGAGCTGGAGATGATGACACGGGCTCCGGAGCTCCATTGGGTTAGGGGACACAGCCTCATCGAAGGTAATAAGTTCGCAGACAGTCTCGCTAAGGCAGGATGCTTCAGAGGTAGATTAGTGAGGACCCCAGTGATCAAGAAAGAAGTGTATAGGAGGATCAGGGGGCACGTCCAGAACATATGAAGAGTCCAGGAACAGTGTGAAGGGGAGAGAGGTATTCAATTGGGTAACAATACCCAAGCTTCTTGAGAAAGCCCACGACCTGGCAGCTGAGCTTTTCCTCAGCTGTGAGTGAACAGAATCGACCGGTGTCAGCCTTCCCGCGGTCCCCGCTGGACACGGTAGATAGTTTCCTATTTTGCTGTGACTAAAGGCCACCGGTATAGAAATTTTTCCAGACACGTTGCCCTGGGAGGTGGGTTTTCCGGGTATAATGTCCAAGCACTAGCTTAGATGTCGTTACTTGGCTTATGAGTTGAAGAGGATAGCAGCGAAGGGCATGCTTCGCATGCCGGTTTGTAGACCGAAAGGTCTGGGTGGCCATCTGCTTCTCGGGTATACCAACTGTGCTTAGGTCGGATCCTTCAGTTCTTGTTTATTTTTGTTTTGGCTACAGTTTCTATTTCTTTAAAAGTAAGTTTATTTTTCTGTAGCAAGGGTTCTTTTGTGCCTTTTTTCGCTAGCGCATCAGCAGCTTCATTGCCTTCAATGCTAACATGTAAGGGCATCCATTGAAGGTGAATTTTTGAGGTTTTTGAGAGTTTTTGGAGAAAACCTAAGTTCCCCAGTGTGACTCAAGTGTTGTATGGCACTTCTACTATCAGTAAGAATCCATATATCGTGATGTTTAGTGTTTCTGATGGATTTTAATGCTTCATAGATGGCTAGAAGTTCTGATCTGAAAACTGAGCAAAAATCTGGGTTTCTTCTGTTTATTTTCTCAATGCCATTTGTGGTTATAATGAGAGAGCCACTGCCAGTGTGTCCCAACTCGTCTCTGCTACCATCGGTATAGATAGTTATTGCATTTTTATGAATTTTACATTTGTTATTTCTAATGATAATTGTTTTAAGTATTCTGGATTTAGGTATTGTTTGTTGGTGGGTTCATTTGAAGTGGCATTAAAAATAACAGTGGTTCGCATGAAGATATTTTTTCTGCTCAATAATTTTTTCACACTTTATATTTTAAAAATCCATTTCTTTTGGCCAGGTGGAGAGGGCCTTCTTTTTTTTGAGTCTTATATTGGAATCCCAATTAAGTATGTAATTGGAAGTTCTGTGTTTGTTTCCATAACTCTTTATTTTTAAATATATTTTGGCAGATTGTTGCTGCTTCTATCTTTTAAGGGCATAATGTCTGCTTCGTAAAGTACAATATCATTAGGGCAGGTATTTCGAAGACCTGTAATAATTATAGCTGCACTTAGTTGTATGTTTTCCAGTGTTTTTTAGATTTGTTTCAGAAGCTGTACCATAGATTTGATATCCATATTACATTTATAGATCTGATAGATAGGTCTGATTAGAGATGTGTAAGTTAATTTTAGTGTTGTTGCTTCAGCTCCTCACTCTCTTCCTGAAGAGTCTTTTTGGTCTTATTTTGTAAAGTTTCTTATCGGTAGTAAAAAGACAGGTTTCAGATTTTTGAAGGTTAAATTCTAATTTATGTTTATTAGCAAATTTTTCTAGGTGGAGAAGAGTCTTGTTCAAATCCCTTTCAGCTTTTTTCCAGTTATTGTTGCTGCTCCATATAATAATGTCATCAGCGAAAAGTCCAATATTGGTTATATGTGAATTTTTTTCTTCTATGCCTGCAATAAATAGGGTGAAGAGATTTGGGCTAAGGACTGATCCTTGTGGTAATCCTTGGTACAATTTGAAGGTTTTAGATAGAGTGCCATCATATTTGACCCTGATGCATCCATTTTTAAGGAAATCATTTATCCAGATGATAGCTTTTCCGTCAATTTTGAATGTTTGTATAATTTTGTTATTAACTTGTTTTTACATACCTTATCAAAAGCTTGTGTAAGGTCTAAAAAGCAGCTATGGTGTAGTTAGTTGGTTTTCTATTTAGTTCATTTTTTACCTTTTGTGTGAAAAATAAGAGTTTTTCCATAATCCATATTGTTCATCTGGTAAGAGATATCTTGTGTCGGAGTGGTAGGTGAGTCGTCTGAGTATAATTTTTCCCATTAATTTGCAGCAAATACGTGTGACGGAGATAGGTCGGTAGTTTTTTGGGTCATCAGCATATTTATCAAATTTTTAATGGGTATTATTGTTGCAGTTTTCCAGTCTTGAGGCAATTTTCCAGTTTTCCAGGAGTTATTGAAAATGTGGTGTGTCGATTTATGGACCAGCGATGGCTCAGATAGTCTCTCAAGTTAGTGTTTTATTGGCGTTTCTTGTTGGCTACATTTATATGGGAAGACAAAAAACACAACACCCTGGAATCACATTCGGTCCTCTCTGGTGACCGCCGCTGTGCCAAGTAGTCGTAGTCATCTCTTATTTCATGGCGCCACGTGTTGCGTCATCCCAGCAGGCTGGAAGTAATCTCTCAGCCCCCACAGTACTCCCTTTCCAGTGGCGAAGTCACGATTCGGTGCACAAAGAGGTTAATTACAATTAATATATACATCATCAATATAGGCAAGAGAAAAAAAATAATAATTAAGAAATAAAATGATATGATTCCCTACATCATTCCCTTGCCAGTAACAGAGTTACGTCTGATAGTCCTGGAATCTGACAGGGGGTTTCATTGTCCGTCCAGTTCGTGTTGAAATCCTCCTGATGTCTACTGGTGGCTCCACGGGTTGCCTGATTGAAGTGTTGTCTTTAGCAGATTCCTCAGGTTGAGAGGTGTTTAATAAATATGCTGGTTTTAATAGGTCTTTTGAAACTGACACTTCTTTGTTCTTGATTTTGATGATAAAATATTTTTCCTCTCTCCTTAGCACTTGGAAAGGACCTTCGTAAGGTGGCTCTAAAGCCTTTTTTACTCTGTCCGTTCTTAAAAATACATGTGAACATGTTTTCAGATCTTTATGAACAAATACTTTAGTCTTCGAATGATGTTTTTCATTTAAGGGTTTGAGCAATTCCATTTGCTTTTGAAGCTGTTGAACAAATTCTTCAGCATGCAGGTGATGTTTAGAATCATCAAAGAATTCGCCAGGCAGTCTGATGGTTTTGCCATATACCATCTGAGACAAAGAATGGTTGTTATCTTTGTTGATAGCAGCGCGCAAGCCTAGGAGAACTGTTGGCAGCGTTTCTGTCCACTTAATATTATTGCGGGCACGAATGGCAGTTTTAATGGTTCTATGAAGTCTTTCAATCTTTCCGTTACACTGAGGGTGGTACGCCGTGGAATGACGAAGTTTGATACCACACAGCGTTGTTAAATCTTTGAAAAGCTGAGAAGTAAACTGCTTTCCTTGTTCTGATATCACTGTATGAGGTGCTCCAAATCTAACAATCCAGTTTTCGTAGAACGCTCTCGCTACCGTTTCAGACTTCATATCTGGTAGCGGAACAACTTCCATCCAGCTGGTGTACCTGTCGATGCAGGTCAGACAGTAGATGTTACCATTCGATGGAGGTAAAGGACCAATTAGATCGATGTGGACAACACTAAATCTTTCATCCACTTCTTGATATTTGCCTATTTCTGATTTAGTGTGTATCGACACCTTGCACTTTTGGCAGTTGACACAAGCTGAAGCCCATTTCCTAATGTCTTTATTCATATTGGGCCATATAAATTTTGACGTTAATTGTTTAGTAGTGGCTTTAATGCCTGGGTGTGAGAGTTCATGGAAGTTCCTAAAAACCATGATTCGGAATTTAATTGGAATGAATGGTCTAATATTATTAGTAGACACGTCACACCATAACAATTTGCCTGATTGTAGTGGGCATTGCTTAAATTTTAGAGAAGTATTCTTTGATATCAGGTTTTGTAGTTCTGAATCACCAGTTTGTTCTTTGGCGATCTCTTCGTAGTCGATAGTTGTGATAGCATCAACTCTTGAAAGAGCATCGGCGACTATGTTGTCAGTACCTTTTATGTACTTGATGTCAGTAGTGAATTGGGAGATGTATTGAAGATGTCTTAATTGTCTAGGAGAAGCTTTCTCATTTCTTTTGTTTGAATGCGTAAATTAAAGGTTTGTGATCAGTCAAAATTGTAAATTCACGTGCCTCAAGCAGATGCTTGAAAAATTTGATGGACAAATATATTGTGAGAAGCTCTCTATCATATGTACTATAATTACATTGAGCAGGATTTATTTTTTTAGGGAAAAAAATGCTATTGGTTTCCAATTATTATTGTCAAGCTGTTGGAGAACTGATCCAACTGCCCGATCTGAAGCATCTGTACAGAGTGAGATTGGCAGTTCAGTATCGGGGTAGGCTAACAGTGCTGTATTAGCTAGGGCTTGTTTGCATTTTTCAAACTGAACTTCAGCTTCTTTAGTCCATTTTATTTCGCTTCTATCCTTTTTCTTGGCTCCCCTCAAGTATTCATGAAGGATTGCCTGAGTCTCTGCGGCATTGTTTAAAAAGGTACGATAAAAGTTTTGCATACCCAAAAATATGCGTAATTCATGAACCGTTTTTGGTTTCTTATATTCTAGAATAGCTTTAACCTTTGTTGGGAGTGGTTTCACACCGTGAGAGGTAATTAGGTATCCTAGAAAATCAATTTCCTGTACTAGGAATTTAGATTTAGAAAGATTGATTCTTAATCCATAGGAATTTAGTCTGCTGAATAAGGTTTCTAGGTGGCTATAATGCTCTTCTTCCGTTTTAGAGGCTACCAGAATATCATCTAAGTAGACAAATGCAAAGTCCAAGTTTCTTAGGACGTCATGCATGAATCTCTGAAAGGTAGCAGTGGCAGTCTTTGGTTTATCCTCTTCAGCAATTGGAATCTGATAGAATGCCTTGCATAGGTCTATTTTTGAGTACACACGAGTACCTTTTAAGATGTGGTGGAAATCGTCCAGTCTAGGGATTGGATAACGATCTGGAAGTGTAACTGCATTGAGTCTTCTATAATCACCACAAGGTCTTAATGACTCGTCCTTTTTTGAAACTAAATGTAGTGGACTCGCCCAAGGAGAATTTGAGGGTCTAATTATTCCATTATTCAACATATATTGAAATTCTGCCTTAGCAAGAGTTAATCTCTGTGAATCTAGGCGACGGGCTTTTGAGTGAATTGGCTGACCTCTTGTAGGAATATAATGCTTAACGCTATGTTTTGCTTCTACAAAATCTGATGGTGGCCTACATAGGTTAGAATATTTGGTTAGGATAGCGCTGACCTTGGATGATGAATTTAGAGTGCTAATATTTCCCATGTGTGAGATTGACTGAATGACGCCTCTTATGGAAATATTAGTTATCCCATCAATTAGGCGTTTATTTTTATATCAATTACCAATCCAAAGTTGTTCAGAAAGTCTGCTCCTATTATAGCTCTGTTAGTATTGGCGATTACAAAAGGCCATTGGAATTGACGTCGAAGTCTGATATCCAAATTTCTAACCTTTGTTCCATAGGTAACAATTTCTGTACCATTGGCTGCATATATTTTTTAATCAGAGCTAGGCATGCTATTTTGATCCTTTGGAGGTATTATAGATATATCAGCACCACTGTCCACCAAAAAGCGCAATCCCGTGTTTTTGTCCGTCACAAATAATCGGAGATTGCGACAATCCTGAATGCCGGCAGAAGAGCTTGTCGCTACTCTGTCCGCCGGTTGGGGTTTTCCGACTCTTTCCAACTGCACGGAGACCTGCATTTATTTTGCAAGCAATTAGGACCAAATCTAAAATGGTAATAGCAGTATTTCCCTTTTGGATCGAAAGATCTTTGAGAATTACTTCTCGGTCTTGACTGAGTCCTATTTTTGGATCGAGATCTAGATCTATCCAGTCTCAATTCGGACACCTGCCGTTCAAGATCTTCCAATTTGGCGATCAAGCGATCTGTTGAAGAAGAAGGCACTTCCGTATCATATATTTGTTTGGAAGAGTTTATTTCATTTATTTTATCGGCCATTATGGCCAATTTGCCAATGTCCTCTTCACTTACAATAAGTATATTCTTTATGGATGTGGGCAATTTATCGACCCATAAAGTTTTTATTAAATTGTCAGAGATATCTGGGGTAGCGAGGGATCTGAGCTTTTGTAATAACTGGCTCGGCTTCATGTCTCCGAGCTCAATACCTGAAATTAACTTTTTAATTCTCAACCCTTCACTTTCTCTGAACAATTCAAGTAGTCGTGATTTACACTCAGAGTACTTGTTGTCGCTTTTGCTATTAATTATGTCCCAAATGTTTTCTATATATTTAGGTTCTAATTGGGAGATCAAATAGTTAAATTTAGTGTCTTCCTGAATAATTCCACCTATTTTGAACTGTGTTTCTACCTGGAAGAACCATATTTCAGGTTTTTCAACCCAGAAAGGCGGTATTTTAACACTAACTTTGCATATTTCTGAGGTATCGCTAGGCTTATTTTCTGTTTCCATTTTACGTAAATTTAAATTCGACACAACAGCTTAGAGATAAAGTTAAAAATAAAAATATTGAGATAAAATAACAAGGAAGATAATATAAAAACTTATATTAGTCTTGAGATGATATCCCGATATCCTGGATGATGCTTCTTTTCAAGCTTGAATCACTTTTTGCATTTCTTTATCTCTTGAAAACTTCGTATGCTTCTTCTTTTCAATCACGTCCGGCTCACCAATTGTGGTGTGTCGATTTATGGACCAGCGACCACCGTCTCTCAAGTTAGTGTTTTATTGGCGTTTCTTGTTGGCTACATTTATATGGGAAGACAAAAAACACAACACCCTGGAATCACATTCGGTCGTCTCTGGTGACCGCCGCTGTGCCTAGTAGTCGTAGTCATCTCTTATTTCATGGCTCCACGTGTTGCGTCATCCCAGCAGGCTGGAAGGAATCTCTCAACCCCCACAAAAATATGAAAATCTTTCTTTGCCAATTTTGCCCAAGTTTAATATCATTTGGCCATGGATTCCATCTGGCCCAGGAGTCTTGTTTAGGTCTGTGTTTTCTAATGCATAATCTAGCTCTTCTATATTGATTTTTTATGGAAAATATTATGAGTGCTGGTGACATTTTTACAGTCATGAATAATCTTTCGGGCCTTTTTTCCCAAATTTCTTATCTTTTATTTAAAATTTGATATCACTACTTATTTGATATGATTTACCTAAATATTTGGCAGCATTTATGTCATTAGTTGCCGAGGTACCACCTGTATTATTAATCATATTTGTGTTTTCAATTTGTGGCTGGGCTCTGTCAATTTGTTTTGCCAAATGCCAAAGTTTTGTATTTGGGTTTCTTGGGTTCAGGTTACCACAAGTTTGTTTCCATTTTTCCCTTTCCACATTTACGTATAATCTTTTTATTTTTGCATTCACAATGTTCAGTTCAATTCTACAATTTGTTTGGTTTTGGATGCACTTTTTTTGTAGTTAATTTCCTTTAGTTATAAATGTTTGAATATTTTTTCTGTTGTGTATAATTTGGAATCCATTTCTTAATATTACCTCTTGGTATTGAAACTTTGGGTGCTTTAATAATGTTGTTTTTGAAATATATCCGATTAGCCTTTTTGAAATTCCAGAATATTTCTTAAATGAGCTGGTTTTGGTCTTGGTGCTAATTTCAATTAAATTAAGCAAATGATCACTTCCAATACTTTTTAATATTTGTCATTCGCATTTGTGGAAAATGTCAGGATAGTAAAAACTTATATCAAGTGCTTTTGCAGTATTATAGCTGTAGGAATGATGGGTAGGATTCCCATCATTTAAGCACATGAAGGCATTGTCGTTAAATATTTTTGATAGTATTTTGCCTCTTGGGTTTGGCGTGGAACATCCCCATAGTTGATGTTTGGCATTAAGGGCACCTAGAATAATAGTGTTGTCTGTAGGAAATTGAGCCATTTTTCCATCCTCAATAAGTTTATTGTTTGAATGGTGATACATATTGTATATGTTGATGCCTTTGTTTTGATTGAGGTAGACTTTGGTACCTTGGGCTTTTCGAGGTCTGTTGTGTTTGTAATATTAACGGTTATGTCCTCGTAGTTAAAAATGCTAGGCCACCCCCTTTAACAGCATATACAGATGGATCTTCAGACTTTACCCTGAGTAATGGAGGGGCTGGAATTAACATAACTCTGCAAGATGGAACAAACATCAAAATCAAAGAAGGAGCAGGACAGATTTCGTCAAACTTCACTTGTGAACTGACATCTATCTGGAAAGCCCTTGATGTATGCCTTAACCAACCATCCCTGCATCAAGCAGAAGTAATTTTAATATACAGCGACTCCATATTCGCTCTAGAAGCAATTCAGAAGAGCAATACTAAAATCACACAGAAAATACACTCGTTACTTACCCAACTGGAACAATTGGAGAAGAACTGCATTCTACAATGGATTCCTGCCCATGTTGGGATCGGGGGTAATGAAATGGCATTTGAATTGGCAAAGGAAGCCAGAAAGTTTAGCCAAAGGAAAGAACAAATGTCATTATTTGACGCTGATGCTTTGTCAAAATACAAGATAATTAAACAAAAAATAAGAAAAGATCAAAATGCGAAATGAACTCTGAGAGAAAAATGACAAAAACTATAACAAGACTTAGAACAAAACAATATAAAGGCATTACAATACATCCAGATGGCACAAGAACCTATAGGACATGCAACAACTCTCCTGGTGTGGAACTAACATCTACCTACATATTCTCATACCCAGCAATGGCCGCAGCCTTGCAGAAAATTGACATAGACCTAGAGCAGCAGCTTTACACACCCAAGATAGTGGACATTGCTGTTGCTGTGATGGAGATGCATGGATACATCTGAGGCTCCTTATTGGACGCGACAACAACAACGGCATTTCAGAGTAAAATAAATTATCAGAAATAGATACATATTTTTCAAATGAATTAAAATAAATATAATCGATACTGAGAGAGAGCTGAATTTAAAAAAAATAGAAATTTATTATCTTCGAAAAAAAACCATATCTAAAATATCATTTTTTTTTTTTGCTACATGTTTTAATTTGCATTTACCTATTTTACATATTTCTGATTGTATTTAAAATCGTCATCCAATTCTTCTACTTTTGGCGAAGTGAGGTTTTATTAATTTGTTATTTGATATTATTGAGGTTCTTTCCTGGTATTCAAAAAGGAAAAATACGTGTCGATCAGTTATATTTTTCAATTTATCAAACAATTTGGCCACTGAATCTCTGATTCTGGCAGAGCGCCATCTGGCGAATAAAATTGTAACTAAAATAAATTTCGAAATTTTCATTATGTGCCATAAAATATCTCATTGCACCTTGAACACCTTGAATTTTTAAAATAGTGCGGGATTTTTTATTCACCCTGTATATATATATATATAATTTTAAAATGCTTATTTTGGGTCATAAAGTTTAATTTTTCAATATTTCGTAAGGCAACTCGCCAAACTTCTTCGGGGAACAAGATTGTTTTGAGATGCTCGCATATCAATTCACGAGTATGTACAACTGCTATAAAATACTCGTGAATTGATACGCGAGCATCTCAAAACAATCTTGTTCCCCGAAGAAGTTTGGCGAGTTGCCTTACGAAATATTGGAAAATTAATCTTTAATATCCAAAATAAGCATTTTTAAATAATTTTTATATGGATTGCTCTATTTTCAAATATATATATATATATATATATATATATATATATATATATATATATTTATATATATATATATTAAAATATATAAGACCACAAACATTTCACGCCGCCGTTATAAATAAAATACCCTTTTTCAATTGTTTCATTTTATTACCTATAGCAAAAATTAATCAATTGAATAGTCATAATCCATATTAAATATGTACCAAATATGCCTCAATAATAACCTATTATGTATCTGTAATTTCATAACATAGTTCACAATAAATTTAGGGTCGATATAGAGCAGACTAAAGACCCGGATTTAGCTAAAATAATCGATAATTTAAACTCGGGCGACACCAGAAAGGAATTCAGCATTATCGACGGCATCTTATACAAGAAAAACTATAGCACAACTGGAAGACCCTGGCTTATGATGATCCCTAAGCACTTAAGATCGGAAGTTATGGCAGATTTACATGATGCTCCTACAGCTGGGCATTTGGGTTTCGCCCGAACGTATGACAAAGTCAAGAAACGATTCTATTGGCCTAGCCTTTATAGAACTGTTAGCCAATATGTAAGCCATTGTCGGGAGTGTAAACGAAGGAAGAAATTACCTCGACGTCCGGCTGGACAACTTGTATCCACACCGCCCGTAGAAAAGCCATTCTATAAATTCGGGGTTGATCTCCTTGGAAGATTTCCAGTTTCTAAAGATAGAAACCGTTGGATCATTGTGTGCACCGATTATATGACAAGGTATGCCATGACGAAAGCGATCCCAGACGGAGGAGCAATCGAAACAGCTAAGTTCCTGGTTGAAGACGTCATCTTGAAGCATGGAGCTCCTAGAGAAATGCTAACAGATCGCGGCAGAAATCTCATTTCTCAAGTAATAAAAGAGATCAATGCTCTGTGCGGAATTGTGCACAGATTTACAACGGCCTACCATCTCCAGACCAACGGCCTGACTGAAAGATTCAACAAAACTCTGGAAGACATGTTGTCCATCTACACAGGTGTTGAGCAGAAGGACTGGTACTAAGTTTTGCCCTATGTGACTTTTGCTTACAACACTGCTAAACAGGAGGCGACCGGCTACACCCTGTTCTTTCTTGTCCACGCCCGCGAGGCCGAGACCTACATCGATGCCGTACTACCCTACCTACCAGATGAGATCTCTGACGACTACGTTGGAGAACTTGTGACCAAAGCTGAGGAAGCCCGTCAACTCTCCCGATCACGCCTTCTACAATAACAGACGAAATACCGTAGACTATACGACCAGAAACATACTCCAGTCTATTACCAGAAGGATAATCTTGTGTGGGTTTTTACTCCCATCCGAAAAGTAGGACTATCAGAAAAGCTACTGAAGAGAAACTTCGATCCCTACAAAGTAACCAAGAAACTTTCAGAAGTTACGTATGAAGTAGACCCCGTGGAACCCTCTACCCGATCACGGAAAGCCAAGGATATCGTCCATGTCATTCGGATGAAGCCCTACCTGGACCCTGAAGAACAACATTCTATTCTGCTAGGGAACACCAGCCGTGATAGATTTACTTTCAGAACAAGGGCTGAGACAAACTAATCAGCGGGTCGCTGTTTTCTCTAAGGAGGGAGTAATGTCAAGCGGTTCAGCGGCTCCTACCACGAGAGGCTCCATGGGACGCCTGTCAATCATCCCTGGACACCGGGGGTGAGGGGTTTTCTCGGAATCTGGTCGGCGGGTGGAGCTGACGTCGCTCATTAAGATTTTCTTTATCTTGGGGTAAGTTGCACTCTCTTACTCTCCCTATAAATACCCCTTATAATAAATTAATTATCCCCAAATTTGCCCTTGCTTTATTTATCTCCGCGACAATATAAATATACCTCCTATTTAATATTATATACATGTATTTTTGTAAATATAACGCACCCAAAATGTAGATACAATTCAACGCGCCAATTTGACCATCATGTAATACAAAACAAAGCATCAAAGTTTTATTGAGAGTCCGCCACACCCAAGACTGGACAAGGGTCTCCAATTACAGAAGTCGTTAATTTGCTTTACTTCCGCCCCCCTCCCCCAATGGGCAAAAGACCTGGATAAAAGCAGGTTATATTTGTCCCCCTCATGTAAATCACACCCTCCTGAACCTCGTCCACATCTTCGGCTTGTCCATTTTATGAGGTGAAATTCTACCTTCCTCGTTCCTTGGAGTTACCCATTGACGCTTAACATCGAAGCCCATGACTGCAAGTTCTTGTGATACCACAGTTATCAACCGAAAGGATAACATTCCTACCACACAACAATCAGGCGACAGGATAGCTTGCACTACCACACATATTTCGTATTATATTTTTTGTGCCTATATAATGTTGTGTACATAGGAATGCTCTACACAAAAACACCCAGAAACACCATGCCTGATGTAATTTCAAAATAGCACTTAATAAAATATACCACCGGAAAAGAAGAGGGCGGCATCCAGTAAAGTAGAAAAACAGGTCAACGATAAGTCAAAGCAACTCAGAAAAGATGTGGACAGGCCATTTCAGTCCTTTATTGGACACGGACACCCAGAAAGGTCCGCCCTCTATGACGTCATCATTAGCATATAAGATGGGTTCCTTCTGATCGCACAGGAAGGAGCACAGTATAGACTTCAGCTAGGTAGCCATGTTGCCATATTAAACAGCGATACCAGAACTTCCATAGTCCACTTCACCTTCATGGGTGCTGCCCCCACTAAACCGAAGGAACCATATACCTATGAGTTTGGTCTTCATTTTCTTCGGGCTATTGCGCTCCCTACTCGCCCGTGACTGTATGTTGGATGAGAAGCCGGCTGCAACGTGTTGTTGACTTTAGGCATTCCGACATATATATGAAAATAGTACAAAATTAAACTTATATGTAATATATATATAGTACTAGACGAATGACCCGGCTTCGCCCGGGAATTCCCCCGAGTGCAATTTCCTTCATACTGAAAGAACATTACTAATAAATAGTATTAGAGCCATAGAATAGCAACACCGAAGTAATACATAGTTCAAATAGTTGGCAGATTTTCCACCCAACCTCCGAGGTACCCGCCCCAGCCTGTTAACTCTTATATATAGTGGTGCATCCTCTGTAGGCCTATTACACTCTTTGGGTAAAAAGGGATAGGGATTGAAATTGCTTGAGAAGAGTGACCGTGATTGACCGAGCCTAGCCAGCAGCCTGTAATCTAATGTTTTCAGACTCCAGTCAAACATTCGTAGATGTTTTTCTGAAAAATAATATAAAAAAAACTAATATTAATATAAATCATAATAATCTGCAACTGTCCTTGAATATTCTAATTCTAGAGGTTTTACCTTTCAAATATATACCTACATTTAGAAATAATTATGAAAATAATATACCACTCAAACAACAACAAAAAAAGACTAAAATAGCATAAAAAATTATTCATGACAACACAGAAGAATACACAAAATTTGAAGTCTTATTTTCTGGAGCCAAAACATAAAGATTTCTTCCTGAGCCAACTCTAGAGCAGGCAACATACAATTGCCCATGCGAGAAACAGGGTTGCTCCAAGTCAATGCCAGCAATTTGAGGGACTGACCTTGAGCCTTGTTAATCGACATGGCAAAAAAAAAACTCGAATGGGGAACTGCAATCTTTTAAAATGCAAAGGAGAATGTTTATCATCATGAATCAGAGAAATCTGGGGAATAAAAACCTCTTCATTTTGAAAACAACCAGTCAAAATGGTTGCCTCTACCACATGAGGCCACAATTTTTAACACAAAGACGGGTACCATTGCAAAGGCGGGGTGCATCAATATTTCTCAATAAAATAATGGGAACACCAACTCTAAGTTCTAAGTGATGTGGTGGCATCCCAGAAGGTTCTAAATAATTTAAAAATTCTATTGTATATTTCACGCAATCCTCAGCATCAATGGTGGAATCCACAGAAGTATATAAAATGCTTTGCCCTGGTATTTCTTTCAAAAGCTGAGCATTTATGGTATCAACTACACAATTCCTTGGAGCCAAAATTGCCCGCTCACAAAGCCAAGGAGAGTAATTCGCCCTTCCCCGGTTAAACATCTCCCCAATGTTAGGAAAAACACTATTCTTTAGGCCAGAGAGGGAGTCACACACACACACACACACAACAGTGTTAACCAATTCATTTTATAAATTAACATTACCATCCGTATCATTAAGTTGGCCACTTCCAAGTTGAAGCAAAAATTGTGAAAATAACAATGAGTTAGGATCTCCTGAATTGACAGCCCGCATAATTGTTGAAAGAGTAAGTCTTTCAACAAATGACCAAAGTGGGGATGCCTTTAAGCAAGCATGCAACTCATCTGCTATTGTACCTCTAGGGATAATGGGCAATATCTACCTGAAGTCAACGGCCAACAACAACACTACACCTCCCATTGGTCTCTGATCCTGCCTACAATCTTTAAGTGTTATGTCAACTGCCTCTAAAGCATGCCTGTGTGCCATAGTACATTCATCCCAGACAATAAATTTGCATTGTCTAAGAATTTCGCCCATTGCGGAATCAGCATTCAAATTACAAACTGGTACCTCATCCCTGGTCAAATCTAAGGGTAATTTGAAAGTCGAATGAGCAGTTCTGCCACCATGCAACAGAGTGGCCGCAATACCAGAAGAAGCTGTAGAACGAGCAATGTCCCCAGAACTTCGTACCTTTGTAAGAAGAAGATTGATCAGAAAAGTTTTTCCTGTGCCCCCCGGAGAAAGTACAATCCGCCAGCATTGGAATCAATTTTAGAAAGGATCCTTTCGTAAGCCTCCTTATGTTCAGGGACATTGGCAAGTTCCGGTTCATTCGAAGCCACAAATTGTAGTAACCTGCTGAGAACATATGATGCGCGTTGAACTCTGTGGCGCAGCCGGTCACTTTGGAGACGGGCTTGAGACTGTTGGGGATTCTCTGATGCGCGTTGAACTCTGTGGCGCAGCCGGTCACTTTGGAGACGGGCTTGAGACTGTTTGGGGATTCTCTGATGCGCGTTGAACTCTGTGGCGCAGCCGGTCACTTTGGAGGCGGGCTTGAGACTGTTGGGGATTCTCCAATGTGCGGCTAGTTTGGCCTCTAGCACCTCGGGCATCCATGCGTCGAGCTGCAGGAGTTCTTACTCCAATTGCAGATCTTTTGCGAGACATATCAAATGGGATGATTCAATTTGAAAATATGTCCTAAAAAAACAGAAATAGCACAATCAGTACCAAAAATATTTTTGTATATATTAAAAAAAAAGCTTTTAAGGAAAACAGTGCAGACCCAAAACAAATCCAAAGTATCAGAATAAGTTACAGAACAAAACTGATTATCTAGTAGAAATTTTTAAGTTTTTAAATATCAAAACTACATTGTTCACTAACCATAACTTGGTAACTAAAACAAATTTCTCTCTCAACATTTCATCAGAAAAAAAATAAGGATAAAAAAACTAATGGTAAAACATGTCAAACAGGTCAATCTTTAGAATGCTCAACAATTTTTTCCCTAGCCTAATATCTGCGTAGACAAAAAGAAAGCAGCATAATAGAACTACCACAAACAAAATATACAGAAATGACAAGCTAATGGAATAAATGACAACAACAGACTAAATTTTAAACTATCAATGAAACATATGATTTTTTAAAAGAATAACAAAACAAAGGCCATTACAACAATTAAAAAACATAAGCCCATTGTTTATATACAGTAATAAAAGTTTGTAAATATTGTCAAATCTGCATTGTTTACTAACCGTAACTTTGTAAAATGTAGTGCCCTATCAACATGTCAGAAAAAAATCATAATTCTAAAAAAACTAATGTCAAAATAGCCATGTTAATATTTTAGGCTGATAAAAACCAAAGGGTATATGGATTATAGACAAACACATGTTTTGGCTGTTAAATGAGACAGTAATTCATATTAAATTTCCACTACTGTATTTTTGCATATTGAATATTGTTTGTTTAATTTTAAGAATTATCATATTGACTGTAAAAGAAAAAAACAAAGGCCATAACAAAAATTAATAAAAAATAAGAAGGCCATTGTTTACAAATAGTAACGCTAATTTTGTAAAGTTTTTTTTTTTAATGGCATTGTGTCAACTTACCTTAACTTAGTAATAAAAATTTTAGGCAAACACATGTTTTGGCTGTTAAATGAGACAGTAATTCATATTAAATTTTCACTACTGTATTTTTTGCATATTGACTATTGTTTGTTTAATTTTGAGAATTATCATATTGACTGTAAAAAAAAAAAACAAAGGCCAGTACAAAAATTAATAAAAAATAAGAAAGCCATTGTTTACATACAGTAACGCTAATTTTGTAAAGTTTTTTTTTTTAATTGTGTGAAATTTCGCATTGTTTGAACTTACCTTAACTTAGTAATATAAATTTATCTCTAAATACTTTTGTAAAATAAGTGACACTCGTATAAAAAGATATTTTGAAAAAGTACGCAAGCAACTTGAAAAGAAATGCAGAACGCTCATTGGTCGCTTAATTGGCCTCGTGTTGTTACTTTCCCTCATATTTACTACGCGTAAGCCTCGTATTTACTCCGCGTGAAAAAAGTTATTCAAATGAAAAAAAGAAATAGCCAAAAATACTAAGCAAAATGTAGCCGAAAATTTTCCTCAGGTTTATAAAAAGCAACATGCAAAATTTGGTACCAATTGGTTCAGTAGTTTTTGAGTTTATCGCAAAACAGACATACAGAAATTTACTTTTATATATATAGAGTTAGTTATGAAAAATTTTAAGATTAATAACTTTTCTATTTAATTTAAATGTGTGAGGTTTGTTTTTTTTTTTTTTTTTGTAATGAATAATTAGTTAGATTTTATTTTCCCAAAAAATTACACCAGCAAAGCATCGGCAGTTACGCGTCATAGGCTGGGTGAAAGCGAAGAGAGAGTTTTAAAGAGAAGAGCAAATACAGAACCATGATAATAATTTTCCAAATATATAATAAAGCTATTTGAGAGAGAGAAGTATGTTTTTGCTCTATTTTCTCTCTTGATGAGAGAAGATAGATTTTTGTGAATTTTTTTTTGTGAATTTTTTTTTATAAGCTTATTTTAAAGACAATCTAGTGTAAATGTGGACAACACAATATAAGATAATATATTAAATTAAGAAGGATGAAAACCTTAAGGGTTAGACCAGATGGAAAGAGGATGATACTCAGGTGGGCCTCTTCAGATGAAGACCTGAGCAGCAGTTTCGGCCCTTACTCCATTACTGCCAAACCATGCCTCTTCGACTAAATAGAAAGCAAATTTAGGTTGGAACGGAGAAAGGGTAATAGCTGAGCCTCAGATACTACAAAAATCAACTAATGAACTAAGACACGGTCATCTTCTGCACTTTCAAACCTAACTCAATTTTTTTTTCAGTTCAGAAGTTAAATTTATTCGGTTCCCTAGACTTAATCAGATTGATACATACTTATCCCTTAGTGTTAAACTTTAAATCAAATTGTGTGTTATTCTTTTTGGGTATAAGGACTGTAAGAGGCTGAAAAGAAATTAGTAATACAGTTAAATGATTATTATAAATACAGGAAAAATGATCATATCCCAAGCCTTTAACAATTTGCGTCGACAAGGGAACAGGGAATCTAACATTAAAGAACATAGAAAAATAAACTTTGATGTTGGTAGGTTCAGATTATGGTCCAAATTGTGTTCATACACTCTAAATAATAGGACTGCAGGAAAATAATAAGATATTAGTAGTACGAGAGGATAAGGATTAATTGGAACTACAAGAAAGTACGATTAAATTCAAAAAGGTTAAGAATGTGCGTCATACCATAAATGGAAAAAACAGTTTCATCAGACAAAGACATAAGTCCCTTGTCTGAAGATGGTGAAAATGCTTTCCCATAATAACTCACATCATCAATTTATTTGAACTGGTCCTAACGGAACCGTATATTCTATATATAGTCCTATCTATACTTTTTCTAAAAGTATAAATAGGACCATGAGGACCATTACCTGTTATTTCTGCTAAATAAGGAAGTTTAGGAATTTGAGTTTTAATGCTTCATATCAATTAGATTGAATGTTCATTCTCTATAGCCCCCTTTATAAAGATTGATCACGCATATATAATTGTTATGTATGCTATAAGGAGAGAAAAAAAAAATTCTAAAGTTATCGTATAAAAATAAAGGATCAAACAAAGTAAGAATTAGAGAAAACACAGAAATAAAGGTATGGTATTGGTAAGCAAAGGTAAAAAGAACAAATCCGAACAAATAAACAATGTGCGACGTTTCGGCATCAGCGCCGTTACAATCTTCAGACAACTCTGAAGAGGGCCAAAACGCTGCTACCGTAATGCCACTCACCACTCATTCACTCTGAAACAGCGCAACTATTGACTGTCTCGGACTCGTTTCGGCGACAAAGCCACTACATCAGTTTGGTAAATTAATTAGCACCTTTCTGAATTACTGAGGCAATGTCAACATCAGGAATAATTTACTTAACTAAGGGTTCCCCCGGAGAATCTAAACCATGGTTTGACAAAAACTGTTACGAGATAAAAAGCTAACAAAAAAAAAAGTCTGAAGGAATACCGTAGAACCAACAGAAAGGAAGACCTTGAAAGTTATGCTCTCCATAGAAAGAAATATCTCGGTTTATTAGATGATAAAAGGAAGAAATATATTCAGGAAAAACAAGAAATATTGAGATATATAAAATATTCAGTCCTTTGGGAAGACCATTGCGCTATTTAAAAGAACAACAAAAATTCAAGGAGAAATTACTGTACAGTAATGGCACGATTTTTATTGCGAATTAATGAGTATTGAGGAAAAAGAGAAGATTTGTAATATAGAAGTGAGGATTTCGCCGAGCGATCCAATACTTGATTCAGAGATAACTTCTGAATAGATAGGCAGGGCAATCAGAAATTTTAAAAAATAACAAGGCAAGTAGATCTGATGACATCCCCAATGAAATAATAAAAGTACTCCCAGACTCATACATGGGCTTATTAGAACAATTTTATAACAGAGCTCTGATAATGGGACACTATCCGAAAATATGAACTAAATCGATCATATATCCAATCTTTAAAAGCGGTGACAAAGACAACCCTTCAAATTATCGTGGTATAGCACTAATAAGCAATTTATCGAAACTTTTTACGACAATACTAAGATCAAAACTGAATGAATGGATAGAAAGAAGTAACGTCATTCCAGAAAATCAGGCGGGTTTCCGAAGGGGTCGATCGTGTGTGGATCTGATATTCACATTGACAACTCTAATACAACTATCACTGAGGAAAAAGAGAGGAATAGTTTATGTATTTTTTGTTGATTTGAGAAGAGCATTTGATACAGTTCCTCGCTCATTACTTTGGAAGAAATTAACCAATCTGGGCGTGAGCTATCAATTTATACACGCAATTAGAAATTACTACGAACAGGCGACTGTGGCAGTCAGATGGAGGGGATCAACTACAGAAAATATCAAGATAGATTCGGGAGTTTTACAAGGAGAGCCACTATCGTCATTAATTGTTATATTATTAATGACGGACCTGATTAAAATGTATGACAACTCAGATCTGACGAATGTATACCTGCCGGAATTTGGTGACGTTCACCTGCTGATGTATGCAGATGATATTGCTATTATAGGGGAGTCGAGGATAAACCTCCAAAAAAGATTAATATAATGAAAGAATATCTTGGTGAGAACTACATGACACTGAACAAGTCCAAATCGAAGGTTATGGTATTTCGCAATGGTGGTAAACCCTCAAGAGAAGATAGATGGTACTGGAATGGTAAACCTCTGATGGTAACAATAATATATAATTACTTGGGATACCCTCTGGTCATTACAATTAAAACCACTCAAGCCGCAAACCTTTTCAAAGGAAAAGCACTTGCGGCAATATATGCTACAACCCCACACAAAATATTAGCAAAATCAAAATGTAATTCATTAAACTCTGCAATGAAACTGTTTGATTCTATTGTTTTGATGTATGCTGCTCCAATTTGGGCAACAGAGCATAAAGATTTATTGGATCATATACAAGATACATTTATTCGTAGGTTCTTGAATTTGCCTAGATATACACCGGGATACATAATAAGACCAGAAACAGGCCGTGTCTCATCTACTTATATATTTGCCTTATTCTGTCTGTTTGTCTGTTTGTCTGAAGCTCACGG
This sequence comes from Cordylochernes scorpioides, assembly GCA_030710605.1. Lineage (NCBI taxonomy): Eukaryota > Metazoa > Arthropoda > Arachnida > Pseudoscorpiones > Chernetidae > Cordylochernes > Cordylochernes scorpioides. The sequence goes on along the minus strand of CP092886.1, from coordinate 83,599,702 downwards.
ATAGAATGCGCGCTCATTGGCTTCCAGGGAACACGTGTCCTCCCTGCCCCCCTCTAGACAACCCTGTTATTCAAAAACCATACATCCAATCGCCATGAAATTCTGGGATATTATTAGGTATATCCCCGGAAAGGTTTTCGAAAAATAATTTCTTGAATATCTTGAATATCCTTAGAGTTATTTGCAGAATTGTAGATATAACTCGCAAGCAGCGCCGCCAGACGGTGATAATCTTAAGCTTGCTGCTCCACCCCTGTTGACCTTGGGTCGTCGTGTGAGTCACAGCATGATGCAACAAAAAACACTCTCTCTGGGGATTGCGGCTTAACAACCTGTAAGTTTGTGCCTCTCTCATAAACCTGTCTATACAGACCACCCTGTCTATAGCGACCACTCTAGACAACCCTGTTATCAGCTGTGTGATACATCCACCTGTCTATACAGACCACCCTGTTAATAGCGACCACCCAAGTCAACGTTTTTAGAATATATTCGCACTCGGGTAAACCCCGGGCGTTGCCTGGGCCATTCGTCTAGTTAATAATAACAGCTCTGAAATTGACCTTGAAATACTGGCTGAGGGTGCTGAGTATGGATACAAATATATTGCATCGAATATGTTTAAATAGAATGAGACAAATATCCTGTGCTACAGGTGCGCCCATCGGTTTATAAAACAACTAAGCAATTTACTCAATAATAACAGATCCTCGTGGCTTACTTATTGTAATGATCCTGATTCATTAAGGAATGAGATCCCAGGAATATTAAGAACTGCGATAGAGCAAACAATACAAAATGACTTAACAAGAATAACCCAATCAAAGTTAAATTCCTACTATAGAGACGTATATATAACGTTTACCACCGAAGAATATTTCTTAAGTGAACTCCCTTTTCCTGTCATCAGATTAATCACGCAATTTAGAACCCTTTCAATTTCTTTCAAAGAACACCATTTGATTTTAATGAGGGGTGAAGACCTGAAATGCACTTTCTGTGAATCAGGAATAACAATTGAGATGTTGCACTACTTATTGGATTGTGCTGCTCTGTCTGAGGAAAGACGAAAACTAAATGATAAAACGGGGCAACTTTGTCCTTCATTTCCGGCACTAATTAATGAAATATCAAAGAATAGGTATATAGCGGTGGCGATATTTGGATTCCACAGGATTATATCCCGGGAAAAGGCAACACAGTGTTCTCCCCATCCCTTGTGAACTGGCGAATCCTGTATAGGGCGAGAGGCCCTAAATGAAGGCTTTGTTGTTGTTGTTGATTAGCGCCTTTCTGGAGACCATGGTTTGGGGCTATTGATCCTCGTCAGTTCAGGGCGGGCTGTGATTTTATGATCTCCATAAGCGATCAAATTGAACCTTCAGAATGAAATTAAATCTCGCAATGGGCTGACGAGGACCATTAGCCTGAAAATATGGTTTCTAGGTGGGCACTTTTCAATTTGCGAAAGTTTGTATTGTGGCTTTATTATCGAACTCTATTATAAATCAATCTCCTCCTATTTATATACATATATTGTTTATTTATCTTAAACCTAATTTAATCTAATTAATTCTACGTGTTAGAGGACATTCAATGTGAAATCGAAAGTACTTAGGCAATATGAGAACCCTAACTAATAAAAGACGTCAGTCCCCAATGAAGTCCTTTTATACCTTCGAGAAATCTAGCTTAGTTGGCGGTTGGCACGTTGAAAGGTTAATTCGAGCTATTACACTATGTACATTATTTTGCGCTTCAAATATAATCGATATGGAATATAATATCGATATTTAATATATTCATTTAATTTCAAATTATTTTATATAGTCGATGTGTGCATGCGATGAGTTACACACTGTAGTGTCGTATGTTCCTAACTATTTTTAATGATGCTTTTAAATAAACAGTTTTGTTATTTTAACCAATTTAAAGAAAATACCTTATTAGATTGTTTGGAATTATATGAAAATCTATTTGAACTGAAAGATATATGTATGCAACTCATACATAAAAGCAATATTTCATTTAAAAGTTTGCAAAGAAAAATTTGTTGACAAAGAAAATTATATTTTCTCAGGTAGCCGAAGTAAAAAAGGAAGGAAGAGGGGGGGAGGGGGTTCGAGACCTCCAATCTCGAGATAAATATTTAAACATTTTAAAAGTGAATGTAATTCTGTGTACATCTGGTGAAATACGTGATCTAGTTTCGAGGCCTCCTCTCCTGTTTGAATTTCAAATAAGGGCAGCGGTTTTTAAGTGCATCTCGTCATTCCCCACGAAACAATATGCCGTTGCCAAGTTGCAATCGTTAGAAATTACACTTCTCGATTATATTCTCTTTAAAAATTCCTCTTTTTGATTAATATAGCGTGGATCTTATACATTATGGATATTATCGAAATATTTAAGTCATCCTTATTTTAGCTTCACAACTAAAATTTATGAAACGGGAGTTTCTTTAACAAGAAAATAAAAATAATGAACCTTAAAATATAAATATTAAAATATACATACTTACCGTTTGAAGTAATAAGCATGTTAGTTTTAACAAGCTCATCTAGTAGGAAAACTAACTACTAGTGCGACATTTATGCCTTTATTTTATCCTCTCGTACTACTAATATCTTATTATTTTCCTGCAGTCCTATTATTTAGAGTGTATGAACACAATTTGGACCATAATCTGAACCTACCAACATCAAAGTTTATTTTTCTATGTTCTTTAATGTTAGATTCCCTGTTCCCTTGTCGACGCAAATTGTTAAAGGCTTGGGATATGATCATTTTTTCCTGTATTTATAATAATCATTTAACTGTATTACTAATTTCTTTTCAGCCTCTTACAGTCCTTATACCCAAAAAGAATAACACACAATTTGATTTAAAGTTTAACACTAAGGGATAAGTATGTATCAATCTGATTAAGTCTAGGGAACCGAATAAATTTAACTTCTGAACTGAAAAAAAAAATTGAGTTAGGTTTGAAAGTGCAGAAGATGACCGTGTCTTAGTTCATTAGTTGATTTTTGTAGTATCTGAGGCTCAGCTATTACCCTTTCTCCGTTCCAACCTAAATTTGCTTTCTATTTAGTCGAAGAGGCATGGTTTGGCAGTAATGGAGTAAGGGCCGAAACTGCTTTAAAAGCGGTGACAAAGACAACCCTTCAAATTATCGTGGTATAGCACTAATAAGCAATTTATCGAAACTTTTTACGACAATACTAAGATCAAAACTGAATGAATGGATAGAAAGAAGTAACGTCATTCCAGAAAATCAGGCGGGTTTCCGAAGGGGTCGATCGTGTGTGGATCTGATATTCACATTGACAACTCTAATACAACTATCACTGAGGAAAAAGAGAGGAATAGTTTATGTATTTTTTGTTGATTTGAGAAGAGCATTTGATACAGTTCCTCGCTCATTACTTTGGAAGAAATTAACCAATCTGGGCGTGAGCTATCAATTTATACACGCAATTAGAAATTACTACGAACAGGCGACTGTGGCAGTCAGATGGAGGGGATCAACTACAGAAAATATTAAGATAGATTCGGGAGTTTTACAAGGAGAGCCACTATCGTCATTAATTTTTATATTATTAATGACGGACCTGATTAAAATGTATGACAACTCAGATCTGACGAATGTATACCTGCCGGAATTTGGTGACGTTCACCTGCTGATGTATGCAGATGATATTGCTATTATAGGGGAGTCGAGGATAAACCTCCAAAAAAAGATTAATATAATGAAAGAATATCTTGGTGAGAACTACATGACACTGAACAAGTCCAAATCGAAGGTTATGGTATTTCGCAATGGTGGTAAACCCTCAAGAGAAGATAGATGGTACTGGAATGGTAAACCTCTGATGGTAACAATAATATATAATTACTTGGGATACCCTCTGGTCATTACAATTAAAACCACTCAAGCCGCAAACTTTTTCAAAAGAAAAGCACTTGCGGCAATATATGCTACAACCCCACACAAAATATTAGCAAAATCAAAATGTAATTCATTAAACTCTGCAATGAAACTGTTTGATTCTATTGTTTTGATGTATGCTGCTCCAATTTGGGCAACAGAGCATAAAGATTTATTGGATCATATACAAGATACATTTATTCGTAGGTTCTTGATATTGCCTAGATATACACCGGGATACATAATAAGACCAGAAACAGGCCGTGTCTCATCTACTTATATATTTGCCTTATTCTGTCTGTTTGTCTGTTTGTCTGAAGCTCACGGATAGAATGCGCGCTCATTGGCTTCCAGGGAACACGTGTCCTCCCTGCCCCCCTCTAGACAACCCTGTTATTCAAAAACCATACATCCAATCGCCATGAAATTCTGGGATATTATTAGGTATATCCCCGGAAAGGTTTTCGAAAAATAATTTCTTGAATATCTTGAATATCCTTAGAGTTATTTGCAGAATTGTAGATATAACTCGCAAGCAGCGCCGCCAGACGGTGATAATCTTAAGCTTGCTGCTCCACCCCTGTTGACCTTGGGTCGTCGTGTGAGTCACAGCATGATGCAACAAAAAACACTCTCTCTGGGGATTGCGGCTTAACAACCTGTAAGTTTGTGCCTCTCTCATAAACCTGTCTATACAGACCACCCTGTCTATAGCGACCACTCTAGACAACCCTGTTATCAGCTGTGTGATACATCCACCTGTCTATACAGACCACCCTGTTAATAGCGACCACCCAAGTCAACGTTTTTAGAATATATTCGCACTCGGGTAAACCCCGGGCGTTGCCTGGGCCATTCGTCTAGTTAATAATAACAGCTCTGAAATTGACCTTGAAATACTGGCTGAGGGTGCTGAGTATGGATACAAATATATTGCATCGAATATGTTTAAATAGAATGAGACAAATATCCTGTGCTACAGGTGCGCCCATCGGTTTATAAAACAACTAAGCAATTTACTCAATAATAACGGATCCTCGTGGCTTACTTATTGTAATGATCCTGATTCATTAAGGAATGAGATCCCAGGAATATTAAGAACTGCGATAGAGCAAACAATACAAAATGACTTAACAAGAATAACCCAATCAAAGTTAAATTCCTACTATAGAGACGTATATATAACGTTTACCACCGAAGAATATTTCTTAAGTGAACTCCCTTTTCCTGTCATCAGATTAATCACGCAATTTAGAACCCTTTCAATTTCTTTCAAAGAACACCATTTGATTTTAATGAGGGGTGAAGACCTGAAATGCACTTTCTGTGAATCAGGAATAACAATTGAGATGTTGCACTACTTATTGGATTGTGCTGCTCTGTCTGAGGAAAGACGAAAACTAAATGATAAAACGGGGCAACTTTGTCCTTCATTTCCGGCACTAATTAATGAAATATCAAAGAATAGGTATATAGCGGTGGCGATATTTGGATTCCACAGGATTATATCCCGGGAAAAGGCAACACAGTGTTCTCCCCATCCCTTGTGAACTGGCGAATCCTGTATAGGGCGAGAGGCCCTAAATGAAGGCTTTGTTGTTGTTGTTGATTAGCGCCTTTCTGGAGACCATGGTTTGGGGCTATTGATCCTCGTCAGTTCAGGGCGGGCTGTGATTTTATGATCTCCATAAGCGATCAAATTGAACCTTCAGAATGAAATTAAATCTCGCAATGGGCTGACGAGGACCATTAGCCTGAAAATATGGTTTCTAGGTGGGCACTTTTCAATTTGCGAAAGTTTGTATTGTGGCTTTATTATCGAACTCTATTATAAATCAATCTCCTCCTATTTATATACATATATTGTTTATTTATCTTAAACCTAATTTAATCTAATTAATTCTACGTGTTAGAGGACATTCAATGTGAAATCGAAAGTACTTAGGCAATATGAGAACCCTAACTAATAAAAGACGTCAGTCCCCAATGAAGTCCTTTTATACCTTCGAGAAATCTAGCTTAGTTGGCGGTTGGCACGTTGAAAGGTTAATTCGAGCTATTACACTATGTACATTATTTTGCGCTTCAAATATAATCGATATGGAATATAATATCGATATTTAATATATTCATTTAATTTCAAATTATTTTATATAGTCGATGTGTGCATGCGATGAGTTACACACTGTAGTGTCGTATGTTCCTAACTATTTTTAATGATGCTTTTAAATAAACAGTTTTGTTATTTTAACCAATTTAAAGAAAATACCTTATTAGATTGTTTGGAATTATATGAAAATCTATTTGAACTGAAAGATATATGTATGCAACTCATACATAAAAGCAATATTTCATTTAAAAGTTTGCAAAGAAAAATTTGTTGACAAAGAAAATTATATTTTCTCAGGTAGCCGAAGTAAAAAAGGAAGGAAGAGGGGGGGAGGGGGTTCGAGACCTCCAATCTCGAGATAAATATTTAAACATTTTAAAAGTGAATGTAATTCTGTGTACATCTGGTGAAATACGTGATCTCATTTCGAGGCCTCCTCTCCTGTTTGAATTTCAAATAAGGGCAGCGGTTTTTAAGTGTATCTCGTCATTCCCCACGAAACAATATGCCGTTGCCAAGTTGCAATCATTAGAAATTACACTTCTCGATTATATTCTCTTTAAAAATTCCTCTTTTTGATTAATATAGCGTGGATCTTATACATTATGGAAATTATCGAAATATTTAAGTCATCCTTATTTTAGCTTCACAACTAAAATTTATGAAACGGGAGTTTCTTTAACAAGAAAATAAAAATAATGAATCTTAAAATATAAATATTAAAATATACATACTTACCGTTTGAAGTAATAAGCATGTTAGTTTTAACAAGCTCATCTAGTAGGAAAACTAACTACTAGTGCGACATTTATGCCTTTATTTTTCAGGTATTTTATTCTGTATATACACTGCGTGACATTGAAAATGGAACACCAAGAAATAGTGGCTAGAAAGTGATGAAACACGGCAGACAGAGAGAGACAGGGACGAACAATAAGTGATCTTTATTTCAAAATGATAGTCATAATACAGAGCGAGAACGGCGTCGGCTTAGTAGCAAGTAGGACCACCGCGGACGGCGATGCACGCAGCAACACGTCTAGGTAGAGAGTCAATCAGAGTACGGATGGGGTCCTGAGGGATGGCTCTCCATTCCCTCTCAACCATTTGCCACAGTTCGTCTTCTGAACGCGGCTGTGGGAAGGCATGCAAACGGCGTCCGATGATGTCCCAGACGTGCTCGATTGGTGAGAGATCAGGAGAGTACGGTGGCCAGGGAAGCATCTGTACATCTTGCAGAGCTTGTTGGCTAATGCGAGCAGTGTGCGGTCGGGCGTTATCCTGCTGATAAAGGGCATTGGGTACCCCCTGAAGGTAGGGGAGTGTCACCGGTCGCAGTACATCATCAACGTATCGTTGGGCCGTCATAGTGCCCTGAATACGAAGTAAAGGTGACCTGGAATCATACGCGATTGCGCCCCAAACCATGATTCCACGTTGTCGCACGGTGGGGCGTTCCACAATTGCTGCCGGATTGTACCTTTCTCCACGTCGACGCCACACGCGTACACGGCGACTATCACTGGACAAGCAGAAACGCGACTCATCTGAGAACACGACCCTGTGCCATTCCTTCATCCACGTCTATCTAGCCCGGCACGATTCCAAACGTTGGCGCCTATTCGGTGGGGTCAATGGCAGTCTTCTTAGCGGACGGCATGAGTGCAAGCCATTAGCAACCAATCGACGGGAAATGGTTCTGGTCGAGATGGAATAATCTAGGGTGTCTTGCACATGTTGCAGGATGGGGTACAAGTGGCTTGTGGGGCCGCCACTGCTTGTCGAAGGATACGCCGATCCACACGTGCTGACGTCACTCTGGTTGCACCGACATTCCTATAAATTGCCACATTTCCTTGTTCCAACCATCTTCTCCACAGTCGGTGCACCGTGGACGCACCAAGGTGTGTATCAGCTGCGATTTGACGTATGGACCAACCTGCCCTTTTCAGACCGATCACCATGCCCCTCGTAAAAGCGTCTCTCTACTTGAACTGCCTACGTTTACGATGACCAGGCATTCTCTGTTATTGCACGTGTCTTTTGACACAAGAACAAAATTTCTACAATGATTTTCCTTGAAGAAATAACGACACGAATACTGTCCTTTCTGCAAGTTCCTTCCCTTATATCTTACTCCATGTGGGCACGAGAGCTGCGCATTTTACATCATTTGCATAATTCGGTTAGGCGCGTCTACCCTGAAATTTGCATAATTTTCTGGCCACTATTTCTTGATGTTCCATTTTCAATGTCACGCAGTGTATATTAAAAATAAAAAAGCATATCCTGACCGTGCTCACATGAGCTATTCTAGATTGCAGAGCGCCATCTATTCAAACAAAAATAAACTGAACGTTTATTTAACTTAATAATATTAGGCTTACCCAATTTCTTGATAAATCTAGAAAGGTCAACCACGTACGCATTTCGGAACAAGTTAAATAAACGTTTATTTTATTTTTGTTCGACTAGATGGCGCTCTGCCTTCTAGAGATGCTCATGTGAGCACGGTCAGTATATGCCTTTTTGAAAAGGTAAAACTTGAATCAGGTAAAAAGTTTATTTTTATTTATATTTTCTAGCTTTCGAGCAAATTAACTACTCTTCAACAGGCTGATATTCTTTGTACAAACTCTAAATAGCATTATTTAGAGTTTGTACAAAGAATATCAGCCTGTTGAAGAGCAGTTAATTTGCTCGAAAGCTAGCAAATATAAATAAAAATAAACTTTTTACCTGATTCAATTTTTACCTTTTCAAATAATTTCTCGGTAACTATTGCTCACATAAAAATATGCCTTTTTATTTTTAATACACCTGTATAAACACCTGATCTTTTATATATTTTCATCATTTTTTAACACACACGCACGCACACATATATATATATTTTATATATTAACAAAAAGGCAACTCATTATCGTGCAACTGAAAGTTTCTGATGCCTCGCGCCATCTATTGGAATAAATATCAACTAATCTTTGATCTTAAATTATTCCAGAATTAGCAAAATACCCATTCTTGATTTATCAAGAAAAGCTAACCACGCCATCCGATAGATGGCGCCAGCCATCAGCAACATTCAGTTTACTAATCTCTTTTCAGAATTTTTATTTGACAAGACATTCAATATTCCCTTAATTCACAATGGCAACAAAACTATTGTCATTAACTACAATAAAGCAAAATTACTTTAAGAGACATTCATTAAATTCAATCACATCAAAATAAAACCCAAATTTATAATCAAAAAGAAGGAGGACCAATGAGTACTTAATCTAGTCCATTATTGGCCAACCTCCTGTTATTTTGGTATAAGAGGAAATTCTTCTCCCTTAACAAAGTTAACTGGTGGCTATTCCGATACGTAGATGATATAATTATTTTAAATAATAATAATTTTTCAAAACTAATATAGCAAATATCTATCCTCCGTATTTAAATCTAAAAAATAATTAAAAAATCAAATTTAATCAAAAAGTCAACTTCCTCGATTTATACACATAAATCTACAAGAACAAAACGATGACAAAAGATCAAATTTCGATTTCAACAAAATAGACAAGATTCAAATATATCTCAAAATATTGTACTAAAGGTATATATTTCGGACAATTTTTAAGATTCTACAGAATCAACAACAAATTAAACAACTTCATAAGCAAAATTAAAAGCTTGGACGATGAATTTCACAAAAATGGATTCAACCAAAATGCAAATGAAAAAAAAAATAACATTTTAGCGATCAAAAAATATCTACACAAAAATATTTTCTAACAATTTCAACTTCGATGACTTTAAAAATTCACTATGAGATTTTTTGAACTTTTGACCGTAAATTCAAACTTGTTTTCTCCGGTAAGTTTAAAGTCTATTTATAAACATTAACCCTCTCTTTTTCTAGGTAAGTAAAACCTACTTTCGATTATTATTATAACATAGATATATTGAATTTTAGGTTAAAAACATGAACTGTAATTGAATACATATAAATGAATTATCTACACTAATAATAACATAGATATTGACTTCAACTGGAAAAAGTAATCTAAATACTAGTTTTGCTTGATGGCAATGACGCAACTAACATAGGTTACATCATTTATTTATCTGGATTCACTATTACTAACGTCAATATTTTTAATACACATAATAAATATTTTTTATAGGTGAATATTTTTAAAATCACAACAATCATAAGGAATGACTTCACCTTAATTAGGTTTACTTATCTGCTATTATATTTTCAAAGGTTAAAAACAATCCCATTTCTTTTTCTCCTTTTTTTTTCTTTTCTTATAATTAGGCTTAGAACAAATAATACCTAAGATTTTAAAAAAATGTTTGTCTACATTAATAGAAACTAATAAACACGGGGTAGTGGAGCCGGGTCCGAATGGATGGCAGTGTTGTTGCCGTCTCCAGACAAAAGTCCCGAATTCAATACTTATTTGAGGATGGTATAAGCGTTGTTGCCGGGATGTCATGCACTATTTGTGTATTTGGATTTATCTTGTTACCCTGTGTTTATAATCTATACTCGTTCAGTACTTTAGTCTGTAAAGGATAGCAGCGCTGTTTCCGAGGCGTCATACACTATTTATTTGTTTGGATTTGGTCCTATTACTTTTGTGTGTGTTTATAATCTGTAAGATTCAGTAATTTTGTTTGAAGATGTTAACAGCGTTGTTACCGAAACGTCACACACTATTTATTTATTTGTATTTGGTCTTATTATCTTGTGTTTATAACCTATAATCCAAAGTGTGCCTTATCATAGGAACTAATAAATTAAATATTCTGATTCACCAATACCATACCTTTATTTCTGTAGTTTCACTAATTTTTCATTATTTAACCCTTTAAAATGATACAATAATGTTAGTTTATTTTTAAAAATTCTCTCTTATAGCATACATATTAATTATCTGTGCTTTTGATCAATCTTTATAAAGGGTGGTATAGAGAATGAACAATCAATCTAATTGATATGAAGCACCAAAACCTAAATCATATACTTCCTTATTAAGCAGAAATAACAGGTTTTGGTCCACATATATAATACTTATATAGAACAAGTAGAAATTGGATTATACATAGAAACTACGGGACCGTTAGGAATGATCCATGTAGATTGGTAGTGTGAGTTACTACGGTACAGCATTGTTACCATCCTCAGACAAGGGATTTAGTTCTTTGGCTGATGAGGATGACTTTTCTGTTTCTGTGTTGATGCACACAGTTGCGACTGCGCAAGTGGTCAATTTTGTTTTGTGCAAATGTGTTTTTGAACTGGGATAAAAAGTATGCAAATCTTTTTGGTATACAAATTGTTATGTAAATATTGTTATTGTATAAATTTACCGTGTTTTTAATAAAATATAGTTCAGAATAGGTGAAAGGACGTGTGGTGGACTATTTTTTCTACTTAGGCCTCGTCATCCACCGTTGTGACTCAACTTATAACGATCTCTGCGGCAAAGATACTGATTTATCCATTTATAATTTTCGGGTCATTACGCAAAGGTGCAACTGTGAACCAGTGATTACTTCTGAGGATGGCTGACCAACCAGTTAGTAGTGCTGAACTGAAAAAGCTTAGGACGCCAGTGCGTGCAAGGTTCACCAAGGCGTTCAATGAGCTCGAAACAGAGATCAAGAAGAATGAAGTCAAGAAAGCAGATGTAGAGAAAATCCTCCGCCGATTCCAGACCCACCATGAAAAGCTTTCAATATTGAACACGAGGATGGAAGAAGCTCTGCTACGAGAATCAGCGTCTGAAGACATTTTCACTGCTGAGTACGAATCCGTTTGTGAGTACGAAGATAATTTCAGTAACATTATGACTGATTACGAGGCTCTTGCGAAAAAGGATGACGATAGTACAATCAGCGGCACAGCAGCAATGAACTATCGACTACCTATTGACTTATAGTCTTATTACTAATAATTTATTAACTGTACTTCTAATATTTCATTATTTTCCTACATTCCTAATGTAATGTTCTAATTAAAAAGAACGAGTTCCGCAGAACGTGAGAAGCTCCAATGTAATAGAAACTCTAACTTTATTATTCTCTTGACCTATATATATATACATCGCGCTTCTCGCGGACATGCAAATATATCAACCTTTCATAAGAAACAACATGTAAAAATATATAAAACAAAACAATTCTATGCAAATATCTCGAGGTATGCGACAGACTCCCCCTCCATGACCTCTCATCACTCCTGTGATGGGATTCCTTTGAAGGTCTCTTATTTCGTTGAAGATCTGAAGACCTAGAGGTATCGTCTAAAGGCCTAGAGGTATCGTCTAAAGGCTTAGAGGTATCGTCTGCAGGCTTAGAGGTATCGTCTGCAGGTTTAGAGGCATCGTCTACAGGTTTAAGGCATCGTCTGCAGGATTAGAGGCATCGTCTGCAGGGTTTGAACAGTCATAGGATTCTGAAATCTTTAGAGATCTCAAACCACGAACAATCCAAAAATCTTTAGGATAACAAAAATTGGCTTGAGCACTACCTTGTAAGGTTCTTAAAGCATCAAAAATATTTATTTCCCTTTTAAAAGCATCGCTTCGTTCGATATCATCCCATCTACATTCATGACCATCAATAGTATAAGACGCAGGAAGAAGTTCATCATCTCTTATAATAATTTCTTCAGTTATATGGATTTTACCATCTTCTTTATCTCCGTCTTCAGAATTCACTTTATCAGGTTTCTGAAGAGGCTCCATAGTGTAAGGGATGCAATTGTCCTTTTTTGCTGCGTCATTGGAAAAGTCTATGCCATTGATATCGTGGCTATGTATCTCATTCAAATCCAAGCGTTTTAGCGCTTCTCTAGTCTGGTTACACCACATCATACTACGATCGTGCTTGAAAACATGCTGGTAAAAAACAGAAGGTTCGTCTTCATTGCCAACGAATAACATGGGATTAGTCCACTTAGGAATCATGTCATATAAATGTCCTATAGATGCTGGTTTACCTACATCTTTAAGATATGCCAGAACAGGCTCGTCATAGGGTTGGATGTAATACAATTCCAGAGAATTTACGAGTAATTCCATCTTCGGTCTAGGTGGTCTGCCTATTTTGACATACCACTTCTGAGTTCGAAGTAGCCGCAGGTAACGATAGAACCTCGTGGCCTCTAAAGTAAAGGATAAAACTCCTCCTCAATCATGGCAATGTCACGTAGTCCTTTCTTTGTCCAATTGGCTTTCACAACTTCCTCGTATATATCTACAGGAGATCCTGGTAGAAAGAAGATTGTTTTACCTCTACGCAAATATCCACTTTCTATCTCTGAAATTTCCATCATTCCAATGTCGTATTTATCAAGCATGCTTTTTTGCATCTGGCTGAATTCTTTAGCATAAATCCAAACTTTTTGGCAGCGTGTTAATTTCTTTAATATTAACAAACGACATCTTGCGTGATTGCATTTATCGAAATCACCTATTCCATGGCAGATAATAGCATCACATATTCCTAATTTCATATTTCCTTTTTTATCGCTTGTTTGAAACGAATAGATTCCTTTTTTGAGAGTTTTCAATAGAGTATCGTAACAAGGTAGCTCTCTCAAAGCTCTTTTCAATAACTTCATGTCTTTGGTGATGGTGTTTCTCTTATTCCAGGTGGTGGAGAGGCTCAACTCCTTTGGAGGTGCTTCTTCGCCGGTACCAGGCTTTGGTTCTTTTTTGCCAGTACCAGACTCCTTAGTAGGTTCTTTTTCGCCAGTACCAGACTCCTCAGTAGGCCCTGTAGAATCTTTAGGCTCCATTCCACTATCAGCAATAACATCTACCTCTTTCGTAAGAGGCTCTGCACTTTCAGTTCCTATAACTGACTTTTTATCAACTTGAGCTTTTTCACTTTTTTCAACTTCAACAGACTTTTTATCAACTTGAGCTTTTTCACTTTCTTCAACTTCAACAGACCCTTTATCAACTTGAGCTTTTTCACTTTCTTCAACTTCAACAGACTTTTCATCAACTTGAGCTTTCCACTTTCTTCAACTTCAACAGACCTTTTATCAACTTGAGCCTTTTCACTTTCTTCAACTTCAACAGACTTTTTATCAACTTGAGCTTTTCACTTTCTTCAACTTCAACAGACCCTTTATCAACTTGAGCTTTTTCACTTTCTTCAACTTCAACAGACTTTTTATCAACTTGAGCTTTTTCACTTTCTTCAACTTCAACAGACTTTTCAAGACTTATTTCAGACTTTTCAAGACTTTCTAGAGACTCAATACTTTCTAGAGACTCAATACTTTCCAGAGATTCAATACTTTCTTCTTCTTCCTCCTCCTCTTCTTCTTCTTCATCATCTTCTTCTTTATCATCATCTTCTTCTTCTTCTACATCTTCTTCGCTGAAATATTCTTCTTTCCTATTTTCACAAAGAATGTTCATCATCAAGCGTTGCTGCTCCCTCATCATGCGCTGCTGGACCGCCATCGCCCTGATGAGGCTTTCCATGGTCGATCTTGAGCGTGCTGCCGGCTGCGCCATATTGTAATGTTCTAATTAAAAAGAACGAGTTCCGCAGAACGTGAGAAGCTCCAATGTAATAGAAACTCTAACTTTATTATTCTCTTGACCTATATATATACATCGCGCTTCTGGCGGACATGCAAATATATCAACCTTTCATAATAAACAACATGTAAAAATATATAAAACAAAACAATTCTATGCAAATATCTCGAGGTATGCGACACCTAATATTCAGAAAGAATAAACACAATTTGAATTATAGTTTGGTACTACAGGACCGTTAGGACTGATCCATGTCGATTGGTGGTGTAAGTTATTACGATATTGTTGCTATCCTCAGACAAGGGATTTAATTCTTTGGCTGATGAGACTGACTTTTCTGTTTCCGTGTTGACGAATACTGTTTACATATTCGGATTAAGTCGTATATTCTTATAGTTCTAATAATTTACTATTCTCTTGCACTTCTAATTTTTATTAGTTTCCTGAAGTCCTAATATTTAGAGTGAATAAACACAATTTATATTATAGTCTGAACCTACCAACATCAGACAAAGGATCTATTTTCTGTTCATTGACGCTAGCTTTCCTGTTCCCATGTTAACGCACATTGTTAATTTGTTTGGAGAGGGTCATATTTTCTTGTAGTTGTAATAATCTATTAATAGTATTTCTAATATTTTATTATCTTTTTGCAGTCCTAATATCTAGAAATAATAAACACATTTTGAATTATAGTTTGGCACTAAGGGAAAGTTATGTCTTAATCTGACTAGATTTGGGGATCCGAATACATTGCAGTTACTATTATCAGACAAAGGATCTAGTCCTAGGCCTATTGAGGAATACTTTTCTGTTTCTTTATTATCAAACGCTGTTGATCAGTTTGGAATGAGGTATATTTTCTAATAGCTCTAGTATTTTATTACCCTCCTGTATTTAAAAAAAAATTCCACCTGTCCTCATATGTAGAGCAAATAAATACATGTTAGATTATAGATGGTTATTACCGTGAAAGTAGACCCGATCCGAATTATTTTGATTCTGTGTGTTAATTCGAATCCACTGAAGTTACCTTAATTAGACAAAGGATTTAATTATTGGTCTGTCGACGCTAACTTTTTTGTTTCATTATTGACGCAAACATCTGATTTGAGTGGATCGTGATGTATTATCTTATAGTTCTAATAATTTATTATTTTTCATATTTTGAAGAAACTTTGGGGAAAAAAGTACATCTTGGATTATAGTTTTGAACTACGTAAATGTAAGTTTTTATCCGATTAGGTTGATAGTTTTTTGGTTTCAAAGACAGGTTGATTGACTTCATCAGAAAAATGATTATTTCCTTTTTCTAATTACTTTAGCTTTCCTGTTTCTGTATTGACACACAATTTTTGATTCGATTGCTTTAAAAATATTATCCTTTTCTTATAGTTCTAATATTTTATTTTCTTATCTCATTTCTCCTAATTGAGTCCATTAAATTAATATTTTATCTTATATCGTGTCCTCTAGTTTTACACTAGATTGTTTTTAAAATAAGCTATACTACAGAAAAAATATTCGCAAAAAAAAAATCTATCCTCTTTCACCAAGAGAGAAAATAGGGGAAAAAATCATATTTCTCTAATTAGCTTATTTTAATATTTGGAAATTTATTATCACGGTTCTGTCTTTGCCCTTTTCTATAAAACTTTCTCTTCGCTTATTCTTTTTTTTTACCCAGCCTGTGACGCTTCACCGCCGATGTTTTGCTGGTGTTACGTTTTTTCCTTTTTATTACTATATGCTAACTACTTATTTATTACATATATCAAAACAAACCTCACATTTTTAAACTAAATTGAAAATTAAATTAAAATATATATATATGTCATAATTTGTATATAATTGAATGCAACCCCGACCCACTATGTATGTATCATGTATGATTTTCAAAGATGTAATAAAAGAATAAGGTAACTGGAGGAAAGAAAGTAACAAAAGGCATAGGAAGTAAGATCTAGAGGAGAACATATTTATTAATAACGCCGCAGTTAACCTTCTGACCCCGGGGACCCTGCGAGCTAAGTTTAAACCAACACTTCCTGGCAAAACAGGACGTATCTAGTGACCAGAAGTTATAAATGTTAAAGCTAACACTCAATACTTCCTGACGAAGCAGGACGTATTTTGATAGCCGCGGAAGTAAATAGAGTCGAACAAACAAGACACTTCCTGACCCAGGCCGGGCGTAACTAATACCAAAGGAAACCACCGGCCAATTAGGAAGGAACCACTAAGTAGGTCAACCAATAGGAAAAAGGGCACGTTCTATCTCTCGACCAATGAGAAAGAAGCCAACTCGTGGTGTTAAATCGAAAGACCAGAATTGTCAGTAGTGATTTAGCTTCCAAGAAGGTGACATCTGCTCTAGACCTCTCTCCCTCTGCTCATCCCACAGCTAAGTACAATCATCGCCATGTGATCAACTAATTAATAAGTCAAATCGCTCAACTCTTCTCAAGCTTTCTTCCCTCCAATCCAGTTGCCTTTTATTTTCAAACCTCATCATGTGTCCTGATTATTCCTAACTGTGTGCTTCACTTACCACTTAACGACTGCGCTTCAACCAAATCTCACCATTCGCATCCAACAACAAGAAACCCCGCAACGATATTGCCACAGAACGGTTAAGTCGACAGGATTCTACAACAGTGTAATACATCAAATATTATAGTGTAACAACAATTGCATCATATTACACAGAGTCGACAGGATTCTACAACAGTGTAATACTTCAAATATTGCAGTGTAATAACAACAATTGCATCATATTACATATATAAACTAGCCGAATGACCCGGGCAATTCCCGGGTTTTACCCGATTAAATGCTTTTATTCAAATACTATTCGTTACAATTATAAATTGGCGCCGTGGATGTCATTCTTGTGAAACGTCCCGCTCCAAACTTTGTGTATGAGAAGCGATATTTTTATAAAGAGATGATCTGGCTTTGTGTCTTCTGCTCGAATGTATGTTTTTCTGTTAGAATTTTGTTCCGGCATACTAAAAATTAATTGGCTTCACCCGTGGTCTCTGCTTTTTGGAATTTTTCTGGATATAATTTTGTATCTGATGATCAAATATGATACAGCAATATTGTCATAATCATTTTCAGACTAAAAAAAAAACAACTATTTTTGCCCAGAACCTGTCAATTTCAATTTTTCTTTGCTAAAAATGCGACAAATATCTCTTCCATATTTTTTTCTATGTCCTGTTAAAACACGTTTTACATGTACATTAGGTTAGCTGATATTACCTCCCATCTTCACCGCTAGAGGCGCTGCTTGCGAGCGAAAGAGAAAATTTGCAACTCAAATTTGCAAATAACTCGAAGAATATTTGGGATAGAGACCTGAAATATTCAATATAAGTTTTTCCAGATTCTACTATACATACTGCTAAAATTCCAGTCATATTAGTTACGTATTTTACGTATATTACGTAAAAGCATTCCATTCAAAAAACAAGCGAAGACAGAATTGATGACTCTGATACTTGTATATTTTTATAATAATATAAATAAGTTTTAAAAATTGTAAAAATAAAATAAAATGTATCGGCCGGGAATCGAACCCGGGCCGCCCGCGTGGCAGGCTAGCATTCTACCACTGAACCACCGATGCTTATAGAAAATGGCCATATTTGGGTATTTATTCCATTCACAAAAGCAAACGGTGACAGAATTGTTGATTGATTGTTGATTATGACTCTGATACTTGTATATTTTATTATATATATATATATATATATATGTTTGAAAATAGAGCAATCCATATATTACAATATTTAAAAATGCCTATTTTGGATCATAAAGTTTTTATTTCCGATATTTCGTGTGGCAACTCGCCAAACTTCTTCGGGGAACAAGATTGTTTTGATAAGCTCGCGTATCAATTCACGCGTTTGTACAACTGCTATAAAATTTTAAAAATATCCAAAATCTACAATATGCATGTCTATAAACATAATTAATAATAATAAAATGATATATAAAATATTAATATATAGAGAATAAATAAATATATACATTTAAAATAAAAGAATTGAAAATCAGTAATTTGTTATATATATATATATATATAGTAGTGGGCTATATGATTTTAAATTGTAAGTATAGTTGAGGAATGTCTATTTTTCGGTTGATACTGTTTTTATCTTCTATTGAGGTCCAGCTTTCTAGAAAAAGTCTTGAATGTTTATCCTTGATTTTTTTGATATACTATTTCTGTTGAGTCGAAATTTGGTATGTGGTCCTGTTTCAGTGCGTGGTCTACCAAAAGGGAAAGAGGGCTATAGTTTTGAAGGGCTGTCCGGTGTTGATTGGTTCTTTCTTCCAGAGTTTTTCCTGTCTCTCCTATGTATGTAGCTGGCCAAGATCGGCACGGGATTCTGTAGATAGGGTTGGATTTTTGACTGTTGTTTGTGTTATGTTTGGTATCGGGATGGCGGAGAAGTGTTTTTAAGTTGGATGATGTTTCTTGAGGGTTCTGCTGATTCTTTCAATGCCGTAGCTGTACGGAATTGTGCAGTATAATTTCTGAGATTGGCTATTGGAAGGAGGGATGAATGTTGATCTGTGGAATTGTCTTTTGATAAATTCTGTGGGATAACTATTGCTTTGTAATTCATTCATTAGTATTGTTCTTTCTTGTTGTGCCTTTTCTAGATTATTGGAGCAATGAGTAGATATTCTTTTTGAGAGAGTTTTTATGACAGATATTTTATGGTTAATAGGACCGAATGAGCTGAAATTTAAGTAACCACCTGTGTGAGTTTTCTTACGGTGAATGCCTGTTTCTATTTTAGAGCTGTTTCTGGTGAGAATTATATCTAAGAATGATAAAGAGTTTTTTTCTTCTATTTCATGTGTAAATGTGAGAAATGGTTTTATATTGTTCAAGAAATTCAGAATGCTTGTTGTATTGTTTTTTCGGTTATGCAGAGAATGTCGTCAATATATCTCTTCCAGAATGTTATTTTTAGCTGATTATTATCTATTATTGATTGGTCAATATTATTCATGAAAATGTTTGCCAGAGCTGAAGATATTGGGTTGCCCATAGGGAGGCCTTTGATCTGTTTGAAGTATTGATTCTTGTAGTTAAAGTAGCTAAATGATAGGCACAGTTTGAGTAAGTCTATGAGGGCTTCCTT
The DNA here is from genome assembly GCA_030710605.1 of Cordylochernes scorpioides. NCBI lineage: Eukaryota > Metazoa > Arthropoda > Arachnida > Pseudoscorpiones > Chernetidae > Cordylochernes > Cordylochernes scorpioides. Next base: position 83,579,935 of record CP092886.1, on the reverse strand, counting down.
TGGTATAGACAATGGTAGGTTGGGGTGGGCATTCAATAATTCTGAAATTTCTGCAATAGCTTCATGTGGGATTGAGGTATACAGTGATTCAACATCAAAGCAGACCAGGCGACTGTTCTCCGTTATTTGAGTTCTTGAAATTATTTATATTGCTGCTGTGGAGTTGGGAATAGTATGAAGTAATTCTTTCTGAAAAGGTGAAATTATCGAGGAAAGGTATTTCGACAAGGGGTATATGGGGGTGCCGGCGTAGGATACAATGGGGCGTAGAGGGCTGTTTTGCTTGTGTACCTTTGGTAGGCCATAAAATATAGGCAAGTTAGTGTTTGCTGATTTTAGTTTGTCGAATGTTTTGCTATCCAATTTATAATTACGTTTTTTTTGTTCAATTGTCTATTGAATTCTTTGATTATGTTCGCTAGGGGGTTATTAGGTAACAGTTCATATACATTTTGATCTTCAAGTAGCTGCTTGATTTTGTTATCATAATCCCGTGTCCATTATAACAGTATTTTTTATTGAACCGACAGAATAAGAATAATCTTACGCAAGATCAAAGAAATATAATAAATTCCTTAAAGGCAAACAAGAGTATTGCAATTTCTCCTTCAGATAAAGGCAACGTTAATACGTATATTGACAACGTTAATAATACTTTTTAATAGTTTAAATTATTTTTGAATTTATATTTTTTCTATTGCGTCTTTCTAATTTTATCATTGACGTCTCCTAACCTCCCCTACCCATACCTTCTCCTGCATTGCCCCAAGGTCTTCCTGTTCGCCATTTTTTTTCATTGATTAATACAACTGAGAAATCCTTCCTCGCTATATCATTCCCAATAGTGAGTTCAGGATACACAGCTAGATTATTTTCCTTATCACCCGGCTCATCATTACCAATCATCATTTTTTTAAATTACCATTCAAGTCGGGTCAAATCATCATTGTCAACAGAACAACCCTTGCAGCTACCTTCCCCATCATCATTCCCCAATCTCATGTATTCCCCTCAAAAGAATTTTGCTCGCCAGAATTATTATTTTATTTGATCATTCCAACTGGAAACATCCTTCCTCGCTATATCGTTCCCAATAGTGAGCTCAGGATACCCAGCTAGATTAGTTTTTTTCCCGGTTTATTATTTTTTATAATTTTATCATTTTTCATCATACAGGGTACCATCATTATTGGCAGCAGTACATCTCTTGCGTTCACCTTTCCCTTTCCACATTATTTAACCTACCTACCTCTCCCTGCTAGTCTGAACTAATAATGCAGACGGAACATCTTGAACGTTCTGTTAATGAAAACAGTACCTCACTAACACAAGTTCGTACTGCATTGCAGAACTCATTAAGCTATTTCTTTGCAGTAACATACTCAGACATCCAATATACCCTCATCAACCCTCTGTGTCAACTCATAATCTTAGTTCAGCTTAATAGCATTATGCTTTTCTTTTAGTTATTTTTACATTCAATAGGTTCTCAATTTTTTGTCTATAAGTAGATTACTTTTACGGCATTTCTAATTTCATTTTGAATATTTTCTCAATTATATAATTTATTTTTATGTATTTTTCTTGCATCATATTCTATATCTTATTGAGACGTCATCATTATTGTCCTATTTTATTATCCTATACTTATAATAATTTTAACTAATTTGGGCTCAAATTATTTCTTTTGTTTTATAATAGGTTTTTAGGTTATCATTCATGTTAACGTATTTCCCCCAAACAAACCTTCATCACCGGGGGTACATTATATCGTATATTTTAAACTGAATAATAATGACACTTTTAGTATATGTCATATATCTTCCAATTAGTTAGAGCCGACACCGTATAATATCCTACCCTTCTATTGATATGTACACTATTTATATTTACTACCATCCCATATTTTATATATAAACAATTTGTATTTAACCCCCTATTTGTATTTAAAACTAAAAATGGTGACGTCAAAATAAAGATCCAAAGAGTATTCGGTCAGCTGGTTGCAGGGACAGAGGGGAGGAAAAAGGCAACGCCCAGCCCATGTAGGGTCCCGAAGGAAATTTTTATAGACGACCCCTCTAAACAGGACAGGTTTTGGCAGGGGGTCAGCAGATGTTCTAGGGTGTGGTCATCGGCAGACGGCTTCTGTCTGTCACACACTCGCTCTCTCCATGTCTCGGTGATAAGCATCCAAGTTTGTGTCATTGCTTCTACCTCTGTCCCGTGGGCTGTTCCCGATCACTCTCGGTGCTAAGATCCAGCCCTGCCTCTGTTTCTTGTTGTCCGCGTGTGGGAAGAACATCAACACTCGCCTCACGTACACGACTGCCAGCTTATCCATTCGTGGGAACCTTTGCAACAATATTACATATATATATGGTGTTTAGCGCATTGTTATAGCGCAAATATTCGCGGAGTTATTAATTTTAAAAGTTGTGCAAGACTTTTGGATCACTCTGTATATATATATATATATATGCACTTTTAAAATTAATAACTCCGCGAATATTTGCGCTAGAACAATGCGCTAAACACCATTGTTTTCAGGATGCAATGAAATATTTAGGGCAAATAATGAATAATTAGAAATTGATTTTAGTTATAATTTTATTCGCTCGTGGTGTTCTACCAGAATCAGAGATTCAGCGGGCAATTTGTTTGATAAATTGAAAATATAACTTATCGACACATATTTTTTCTTTTTGAATACTAGGAAAGAACCCTAATAATATCATATGATAAATTAATAAAACACCATATCGCCAAAAGTAGAAGAATTGGATGACGATTTTTAAATACAATCCGAGATGTGTAAAATAGTTAAATGCAGATTAGGACATGTATTGTATACATGTTTAGATGGGTTTTTGCTGTAATCCTCTCATCGATTTCAATTTCAAATATAATACATTTATAATATTTAAATTTAACTCTCTCTCAGTTTCAACTATATTTATTTTAAATCATTTGAAAAATATTTATATATCTCTGTTAATTTATTTTACTCTGGAATGCCGTCACTACAAGATAAAGCACTCTTGGTGAATTTTTTTCATTGCAATTCAGACTGCCACTGAAGCCCTATGAGCGTTTCGTACATTTAAAGGTGTTCGAAGCGGTAAAGGACCCATGAGTTGCTACTATCTAAGCCGAATGATAAAAAATTGTGAGAAGACTGGATCTCTGGAAGCAAAACCTCGGAGTAGAAGACCATCGACATGCAAGTCATTGGCTGTAACGGTTTCACAGAATATTGAAGCTATTGAAACCTTATCCACGTATGGAGAAATGATTGCTCGACAAGTTTCTCGACAAACGGGGATTTCGTATGTAACAGTTTCGAGAGCACTAAGAATATTTCTTGAAAAATATCCATACAAAATTCAATGAAATCACGAACTAAAACTTGGCAATTTTAAGAAGCGTCAAGAATTTTCTGCATGGGTTTTACGACAAATTGATATTGATGAAAACTGGCTGCGAAAGTTCTGTGGACAGATAAATTTTACTTTTCTATAAACTGATAAGTTAATACTCAAAACAGCCAAATTTTGGAAACAGAAAACCCTAGGAATTTTACAGAAATGCCACTCCATCAGCTCATAGTTACAGTTTGGTGTGAGTTCTTGATTTTGGCTATGTAGGTACATTTTGAATTGGCCTAGGCCATGTTGAAAGCTTCTATCAGACGGCACGCGTTTAATCAATTTCAACATATATGTTATTCAATGCTGTCCAATCTGACACCCATCGTCTGCAGTCGGTATTTGTGAATGTAAGGCGCAACATTGAGCAAGGATTGTGACCTAATGCAAGAGAGAAGACAGTTACCTCAAGCGTTATATTCCATGTTTTCTATTATCTACCAATATTTTGCAGCTCTTTGTGTTGGGTTATGGGGATAAAAATGCTGTCCTCACATCTTTTCTATTTTTTTTTTGTGAAGATTATTTTTTTTGTTAGTCATTTTCCTACATCTTATATTATGTCGTGTAGATCAAAGTGTAATAACTTCTCGAATAACACTGGTACACATAATTTTACCCCCTTATGTTTAGTTTGTCGCTTCTCGCTAATTAGAAAAATAGCATAAGGAATATTTACTGTACACCCCTAACTTTGGATATTTTGCGCAAAAGAAAATACAAAATGATTTTACTACCACGTTATACAACGTAAAGGATCGATCTAAAAATGATTTTTAATCGAGGGGAATTTTTTTTAGAATTTTGTACAGTATAATAAGCAATGAATACATTTGAAAAGCCCATAGGATATTTGTAATAAAGTACGACAAATAGATTTTGTCACCCCTCTCTATATTTACTTTGTTGGATCATGACAAATATCCAGTGAAATAGTCGAGTGTCGCCAATTTGTCAAGAAACTATTCATTTTTATATCAAGAAATCCTATTAGTAGTACCATTATAATTTTTGGTACTATATTAACATTTTAAAAAATCGTATAATGATATCAGCAATGTGTTTCAAACATTCAATTTATTTTACAAAATCGCATATTTATATATATCTCTATATATATAAAAGTCAATGTCTGTCTGTTTCGCGATAAACTCAAAAACTACTGAACCAATTGGTACCAAATTTTGCATGTCGCTTTTTATTAAAACCTGGGGAAAATTTTCGGCTACATTTTGATTAGTATTTTTGGCTTTTTCTTTTTTTTTTATTTGAAGAACTTTTTTTACGCGGAGTAATCCAGAAGGGAATAAATACCCAAATATGGCCATTTTATATAAGCATCGGTGGTTCAGTGGTAGAATGCTCGCCTGCCACGCGAGCGGCCCGGGTTCGATTCCCGGCCGATGCATTTTTTTTTTACAATTTTTAAAACTCATTTATCTCTATATGTAAAAAAGTCAATGTTTCTCTGTTTCGCGATAAACTTAAAAAACTACTGAACCAATTGTTACCAAATTTGCATGTCGCTTTTTATATACCTGAGGACAATTTTCGGCTACATTTTGATTAGTATTTTTGGCTATTTATTTTTTTTTTCATTTGAAGAATTTGTTTTTACGCGGACTAATCCGGAATGGAATGAATACCTAAATATGGTCATTTTTTTAAGCATCGGTGGTTCAGTGGTAGAATGCTCGCCTGCCACGCGGGCGGCCCGGGTTCGATTCCCGGGCGATGCAATTTTTTATTACAATTTTTAAAACTCATTTATATTATATATAATATAAATATATATTATTATATCAACTATATTAATTAAATAAAATACCTAAACACTAATTTAATACAATTTTTGCCATCACACACACTTTTTTCCTGTAGTTTATGTGTTACTTCTGTATTGCTATTCTATAGCACTTCTAATATTTATTATTGATGTACTTTCAGTATGAAGGAAATTGCAATCGGGGGAATTCTCGGGCGAAGCCGGGTTATACGTCTAGATACAAGAGAGAAGACAGTTACCTCATACGTTATATGCCATGTTTTCTATTATCTACCAATATTTTGCAGCTCTTTGTGTTGGGTTATGGGGATAATAAATGTTGTCCTCACATCTTGACTATTTTTTTGTGAACAGTAATTTTTTTTTTGTCATTTTCCTACATCTTATATTATGTTGTGTAGATCAAATTATTATAACTTCTCGAATAACACTGGTACACACAATTTTACCTCCTTATGTTTAGTTTGTCGCTTCTCGCTCATTAGAAAAAAATAGCATAAGGAATATTCTCTGTACACCCCTAACTTTGGAAATTCTGCGCAAAAAAAAAAAAATAAAAATGATTTTATTATCACGTTTATACAACGTAAAAGATTGATGTAAAAATGATTTTTATTTGAGGGGAATTTTTTTTTTAATTTTGTACAGTATAATAAGCAATGATAACATTTGAAAAGCCCATAGGATATTTGTAATAAAGTACGACAAATAGATTTTGTCACCCCTCTCTAAATTTAATTTGTTGGATCATGACAAATATCCAGTTAAATAGTCGAGTGTCGCCGATTTGTCAAGAAACTATACATTTTTATATCAAGAAATCCTATTAGTAGTACCATTATAATTTTTGGTACTATATTAACATTTTAAAAAATCGTGTATTGATTTCAGCAGTGTTTTTCAAACATTCAATTCATTTCACAAAACCGCATATTTATATATATATATATATGTGATATGATCCTGTCGACTCTTCTGTGATATGATCCTGTCGACTTTCAATGTGGCAATATGATAATAATGTGGGGAGAGAGAAATAAGGAAACCACAAGTTTGAAAGAGGAATTCCAGGCAGCCAGCGAGAGAGAGGGAGCGCGAGCGGCTGCCACCGCTGAACGACCGTTCGTGTCGCACACCACCCTCCGACTGTCCAAAAATAGTCCTGAGGTTCCAAGAAAAGCCCCCCCCCCAGGAATGTGGCCAGTGGCCCAAAATGTGGCCGTACTTTAGCTACCTTCTATCTACGTCTCTCTATGGTTGACTGTAGGTTTACTTTAGTATTCCTGGAAGAGAATACATTATGACATATGGCCCCCGTAGAAGAAGGCTGAACATGGTTTGAGTATACTTAAAGCTGGTGTAGCCAGGAATAGAGAAAATAATTTTACAGTTGAAATTAATTAAGGTTATGGTGACACATAGTTTTATGTAAATAAAATATTGTATAGTACACAAGTAAATATTATTAACAAATAATTATACAACACCGGAGAGTTTGATATTTAAGGGAATTTTTTATAATATCAAAGTTATAAAAGGCTATATACAATAAAATCTAATGTATTATGAGGGAACTGTTATGGAGGGGTGTGAACAACGAGAAGGGGAGTCACATACACATGATGAAATACTGAAGGTCATTAAGACTGGGGAACTCTACACTTTAAGGTATTTTTCAGGCGGACATGGCAAGGGGAAACTTGGCATGAGCTTTCTATGCTATAGGTGTAGAGTACGAGAAATGAGGTTGAGGTTGGCAATTGTGTGAGCTCAGGACTGAGGTAAATATAGAACTACATACAATGTTAGAACCTTGGCGAACAGAGCGAGGGAAAACTTGCCCTGGGCCATTCTATCTTATCTACGGGAAAAGTCCCGTGTGTAGGTGAGGAAGTCGAATGGACTTATATTTAATCGGAGGAAAGTATGCGCGCACAGTGCCAAAAATTGGGACAAGGACGGCGTTGTCCGTTACAAGTGACAAGCTGCTCGGTCACGAGGTGTTTGAACCTTCGTGGGAGCTTGTGCAAGGCGATGATTTCGCGGTGGGTTGAACGTAAAACTAATGTCTGAGCGAAATGATGACGGACCGGACAGAATCAGCGACGATGTTTAACGTTCCTCCGTGAGAAATATCAAAGGTAGGCTATATCGTGCTGGTTTGGACAAGGGACAAACATAGATTTGAAGACAGGGTCCGTTGGGCGAACGTGTGGCGCGAGAAGAAGGGGCGAACTGTGTCGCTCGATGCAGATTGTTCAAGTGCGAACAAAAAGGAGTTGATAAACATCTAGCAGTTAGTCAATCTGCACCATGTGACGAATACACCATTGGCTATATGGTGTGGGTCGGTGGATATGCTAGAGATGAACAACGAAATATCTATATATATAAAAATTAATGTATGTGTGTGTCTGTCTGTCCTTTATGCCTGACCAAACCACTCATTGGAAAGCCATGAAACTTTGGGAAGTTATTTAGTATAGTACTGGGAAGGTTTCTAGCAAATAAAATTTTTTAAATAACTTTTCGCCTAGAAATAAATAAGATAAATATTCTAATTTATCTGTTATAATTCAACAATCTGCTCTAAATATTATCATGATGATACGATGATTTTGTAATGTAGAAAATTAGGAAAGACAAAATTCAGGATGACACGGCAATTTATTTGAGACAAGAATAATGATACAATTTCAAGGCAAGATACTATTCCTTTAACTTCCAATTACCGAGGGAACCAATTAATATTGATTTTATTCAACTTATCGAGTATTTTTCAAGGGATCGGGGAAAAATGTTCACTTTATCGAGAGATTTGTTAAACAAACCTTTACTCGGGTAAAACCCGGGCGAAGCCGGGTACGTCCGCTAGTATTATCATAAATGAAGGGCGAAGATTTGGATTTCGAAATGACAATATAGAAGTTCGATATTTCTATAAAAGGTCCTGAGCTGGTATAAGGTTAACAAAGTTGTAAGAATGAGAGGGGCATTCAGGGAAAGATAGATAAGAGTCACCAAGGGTTGGTTGTAAGCAAGGCTCACGTGGAGGTTGGAATTTTTCGACGCCTGCATTACAGGGTGAATTTTGAGTCGTTTAGGGAAAGAAATTATTTTTCGTGAGCCGTGCTTACAAGTAGGAGAGGTCATATACAAATAGCTATACAAAAGTTTAGGTGCTGGAGGCATATTTTTATTGATAAATTGATTATGAAAAATCTATTGTTAATAGTAAAAATCGTAAAGCATTAATAGGTAGAATTCCTTTTTTTTAAAGAATTACGTTAAAATGAAAATTATTTAATTAAAATAACGATTGTTAAATTTTACTGGTAAGGTAACTAATTAAATGAGTTAAAAATATCTAGATAAATAGTATGGAGAATAAAATCATTGTTAATAGGCGTGGAGAGAATAAATGGAGATAATTATGTAAATATTGTGACAATTTACAAGGAATGATTATTTAAAGAATAAATGGTAGGGGTTAAAACAATTCCACTTACAGGTTATGCTGGTTTAGAGAGCAGGTAAGTTCATTGAGCTTCGGTAGGTTTACTTTATTATTCCTGGAAGAGCATACAATATGACATATATATATATATATAGTGTAAAGACTATATAATAAAAATAAAATAGTGATTCTATATTTAAAATTTAAAGAGTAAACTGATAAGATTGATAATTTATATCAAGTAGATTTGATTAGAGTAGCAAGCTAAATCTAAATTAATTATAAAAATAAATAGTTTTTTAGTTTTATAGTTTAGTTTTGTATCAAAATTATCTTTATTACTTTGATTATTTAAATTCAAATTATAAAATTTGTAAATTGTTATTATTTAATAGAGAGAGAGAAAAAAAAATTATTTACTTCTTACACATCATCCATATATATTTATAATTAATAACAATAAAATTTAACAACGTAAGGTCTTTTGCAAACGGCTGTTACACGTCATTTAGACATACTCTAATTTGTATATAGAATAATAGAAGTGAGTATAAATTTAATATTATACATTTTAGTAGTTAGAGAAAATAGAGAAAGACAGAACCATGCACTTTTATTCAAACTAATAATAAGAAAAAAAAAGTTTTGTAAAGAAGGTAGATAAGATTGTTAGTATATATATGTGGCAATATAGTGGTAAATGTGGTGAGCGAGAAATAAGGAAACAACAAGTTTGGAAGATGGAACCCAGCAAACCGAGGGAGAGAGGGAGCGCTAGCGGCTGCCACCGCGGAAAATGCACGTCTTGTGTGTGTCCACCACCCCCCCGACTGAGTAAACATAGAACTGAGGTTCCAAGAAAAGGCCCTGCTGTCGCCCCCTTGGAATGTGACTGCTATATCAAGTGACCGGCCTTAGCTGCGTTCTCTCTCTCTCTCTCTGGTCGACTGTAGATTTGTTTTATTATTCCTGGAAGAGCAAATATTATGACATATGGCCCCCGTTGAAGAAGGCTGAACATGGTTTGAGTATATTTAGAGCTGGAGAAGCCAGGAATAGTGAAAATAATTTACAGTTGAAATTAGTTAAGGTAATAGTGACATAATTTTATGTAAATAAAATATTGTATGGTACGAGTAAATATTATTTACAAGCAGTTTTACAACACCGGAGAGTTTGATATTTAAGGAAATTCTTGAAAATATCAAGGTTATATACTACAAAATCTAATGTACTATAAGGAAAGTGATATGGAGGAGTGTGAACAACGAGAAGAAGAGTCACATACATATGATGAAATTCTGAAGATCATTAAGACTGGGGGAACTCTACACTTTAAGATATTTTTCAGGCGGACATGGCAAGGGGAAATTGTCATGGGCTTTCTATGCTATAAGTGTAGAGTACGAGAAATGAGGTTGAGGTTGACAATTGTGTGAGCTCAGGACTGAGGTAAATATAAAACTACATACAATGTTAGAACCTCGGCGAACAGAGCGAGGGGAGACTTGCCCTGGGCCAATCTAACTTATCTATGTAGTTACTTGTGTAGCGAGTCCGAGGGGAAAAGTCCCGTGTGTAGGTGAGGAAGTCGGATGGACTTATATTTAATTTGCGGAAAGTATGCGCGCACAGTGCCAAAAATTGGGACGAGGACTGCGTTGTCCGTTACAAGTGACAAGCTGCTCGGACACGAGGTGTTTGAACCGTCGTGGGAGCTTGTGAAAGGCGATGATTTCGCGGTGGGTTGAAAGTAAGACCCATGTCTGCGCGAAATTATGACGGACCGGACAGAATCAGCGACGATGTTTAACGTACTTCCGTGGGAAATATCGGAGGTAGGCTATATCGCGCTGGTTTGGACAATGGACAAACATAGATTTGAAGACAGGGTCCGTGTGGCGAACGTGTGGCGCGAGAAGAAGAAGCGAACTGTGTCGCTCGATGCAGATTGTTCAAGTGCGAGCAAAAAGGGGTTGATAAATATATAGCAGTTAGTCAATCTGCACCCTGTGACGAACACGCCATTGGCTAGATGGTGTGGGTCGGTGGATATGCTAGAGATGAACTACGAAATATATTATCATAAATGAAGGGCGAAGGTTAGGATTTTGAAATGACAATATAGAAATTCAATAATTGATTAATCAATAATTCTCTATAAAGGTCCTGAGCTGGTATAAGGTTAACAAAGTTGTAAGAATTAGAGGAGCATTAAGGGGCAGATAGATAAGTTGATTATGAAAAATCTATTGTTAATAGTAAAAATCGTAAAGCGTTAATAGGTAGAATTCCAATTTTTTTTTTAGAGTTTTTTTTTTAAAGAGTTACGTTAAAAATGGAAATTATTTAATTAAAAAAACGATTGTTAAATACTACTGGTAAGGTAACTAATTAAATGAGTTACAAATATCTAGATAAATAGTATGGAGAATAAAACCATTGTTAATAGGCGAGGCGAAAATAAATGGAGTTAATTATGTAAAGATTGGCATCAGAGTTTACAAGGAGTGAGTTCTTTAAAGAACGAATGGAAGGGGTAAAACAATTTCACTTACAGGTTATGCTGGTTTAGAGAGCAGGTAAGTTCATTGAGATTCGGGAGAGTTCTATCTGTGACACTGTGCGTACCAGTGTTGTACATCACAGTAGCGGCAGGGATATGGCGGAGTCTTGTCCATGATGATGGAAGGTGTCCTGCTCTGGCGCGGCGATCGTTCTTGGGCAGATCTATTGCTGGAAGGAGTGCGTGGCAGCTCCATCTTCGTCGTAGGTGAATACTTCTTTGGGATCAGGTTCAAAGGTTGGCGAAGAAGGGGTTGAGGGCTCGAAGAGGAGTGGTTACAGTAGAGTTGGGTTTGGTCGATCATCGTGGCTTGGCTTCTTTTTTCTTCATACTTCGGTATATGAGGGATTCGCTTCCCGGCCAGATCTTATCCTGTCGACTTCCAATGTGGCAATATAGTGGTAAATGTGGTGAGCGAGAAATAAGGAAACAACAAGTTTGGAAGATGGAACCCAGCAAACCGAGGGAGAGAGGGAGCGCTAGCGGCTGCCACCGCGGAAAATGCACGTCTTGTGTGTGTCCACCACCCCCCCGACTGAGTAAACATAGAACTGAGGTTCCAAGAAAAGGCCCTGCGGTCGCCCCCTTGGAATGTGACTGCTATATCAAGTGACCGGCCTTAGCTGCGTTCTCTCTCTCTCTCTCAGGTCGACTGTAGATTTGTTTTATTATTCCTGGAAGAGAGCATATACAATGACATATATATATATATTTATAATTTTATATTTTATTCTTTTTTTTTTAATGATTCTTTATTTTTTTTATTTTAAAATATGAATTTATCTAGTTGTATTTAGTAATATATCTATAATATGAATTAACTTTTGTTATAAGTTTGGTTATTATGTTTTGAAACCCTAATGGTAGACCAGACATATACAAAAAAAAAATTAAATTGAAATAATTAGTGGAAAAAGAGATCTGCTGGACCGGAGATTTTCAAATAGAAATCCAGCTGACATTTCACTCCTGCTCTATTATGTCATAGATCTCTTTTCAACCGGATTCAATGTGTTAATATTAAGTTGTTTTAGTGAAACATTTATATATAAAGATTGAACAACTAAAAGTGTTAAGAAATTCTAACTGTAACCTACCAATTCTGTGACGCCTTCCTCTGTAAACAGCTATTTCTGGTTAACATCTGTTGCGGGGGGGGACAGATGTTCGTCCCTTCCAAATTAGAATGCTTTCTCAGAAATTTCAGATTAATAAGACAACTGAAGATGAAAGAAAATAGTTAAGGGAAGAAAGCCAATCTTTATAATCTTTACAGTCAGTTATATTAATATAACTGAATCAATAATTATTTATTTTTCAATTTTCCTTTAAAAAGGTAAATTATTAGATGATTAATAAAGCTATTTATTTTGAAAATTCATTATTATTTAATTTCCATTTTCCTCCCCAGAAATTGGAGATTAAATAAAATGAATTCTATACAATATTACTTTGAAAATCTTGTGAAAAAATTTCAAATTAGTTATATAATTTGAGTTTAATTAACTGTTAAAGATTATAAATTTGTATTAGTTATTATTGAGAGAGAGAAATTATAGAAAGTTGATTTATTTTTTTAAAAGTATTTTATAATTGATATACTGTTGAAATATTTTACTTGTTTAGTACTAAATTTGTTTTTAATAAATTCATTGTTTAAATTTTTAACATCTTCTATGAAATTTTTTAATATATTATTTATTCTATAAAATCTTAGAAACTGACCAAAATATATACCTTTGCAGCAATTTAATGATATATTAGAATTTATATTAGAGTATTTTATAATATTGAAATTATAATTATTTTTTTATTATAAATTTTAATAGCATTATCTGTAAGGTTTATATTTAGGTCTGAAAAGTTAACTTTTTTGTTTCTATTAATTTTTTCATTGTTCTTAAGTTTCAAGTATTTAGCATATATTTCAGGTATTATGTTTTTAAATTGTGGGTTATTAAATATAATGATGTCATCTACAAAACGGAACATTTGCCAATTAACATTATTTTGTAGAAAGTATTCTCTTTCGTACCAGAATAGTATTAGGTTGGCTAATAAAGGACTTGATGAAGTTCCCATGGGAACGCCTTCTGATTGAATATATATTTTATTTTTAAATTCTATATAATTAAAATTTAAAAATGTTTCCAGTAGAGTTTTTGCTGTTTTAAGATCTAATTTAATTGTTTTATATCTGTTATGAATAATTATAATGTAGAAAGTTATGTCATTAATGAATTCGATAAATAAATTGGTTATTTTATTATTTAGATCTCTTAAATTTATTTTAGAATATAGGTCCTCAAAGTCAAATGTGTGTACTGTATCAATGTTTGTCCAATAGTTCATTAAATAGTTAATGATTTTTTATTTGAGTCGATAATTTTATAATTATATTTATTTGTTAATTTATTTATAATAAATTGTAGTGTTGAAGCTAATTGTATATCAATGTTTTTTATAACTGAATTTATACCAGATGTGATTGTTCTGAAAGAAATAGTTTTTTTGTGTAGTTAAGGAATTATATACAACTTTGGTATGTTTGGATTTTTGTTGTAATTATAAATCTTTAGAGAATTTTCCACGTTTTTGATGTCTTTTTTGATTTTTGTGTCTGTAGTTCTAGCAAAAGTGTATTTATTATTATTATCAATTTCCTTTTTTAGCATATCGTGCTATAGATTTTTACAAATTATAGATAAATTATCGGAACATTTATCTATAGGAGTGATAATAAAGTCCTTCTGTAATTTAATTATATTTTTTTAAAAGAAGGAATATCTGAATTAGGTTTTGTGAATTTAAGTGTATTATTATAATAATTTATAATTTCCTTTTTAATATTATGTTTCCATTCCAGAAAAGTAAATTCTGGAATACTGTATCTTATACTAGTTTCATTTATGAAAATGTCTATATCTTTTAATATAGATTTAATTGTATTATTATAATTGTGTTTAATTTGAGGTACATATTTATACCCTTTATTTAAAATATCCTGATATTCTGGATTTAAAAAAGAAAAATTGCTAGTTAATATATGACCTGAGACTTTAATATCTATCGATATAGTTGTTGCAATTACATTTAATTTTTTAAAAATTTGCCAAATTATTAATAAATTGGTTATAATTGCAAACTAAACTACCTATATTTTTGTTGTATCTCCAGATTGTTTTAAAATTTAAATTTTTATAGGGAAAAGATTATTGATGTTATTACATTGAATTTGAAGAATTACTGGACCCAAAACAAATGTATACTAACAACTTCGTCGATAAATTTATTAAAACATTATTTAAACTAAATAATAATAAATTTATCAAACTTATAGAATATATTAAAATTCATAATCTGACTAACAGATTAATAGATATCACACACGACATCTATAAATACAGAAAAATTAAACAATCTACTAATAACATTAATATTATCATTAAATTTAATAACAATTTATTTAATCATATTAAATTTAATGATATTTTTAATAACCAAAACATCAATAATATTTTCCCTATAAAAAATTTTAATTTTAAAACAATCTGGAGATACAACAAAAATATAGGTAGTTTAGTTTGCAATTATAACCAATTTATTAATAATTTGTCAAATTTTAAAAAAATTAAATGTAATTGCAACAACTATATAGATAGATATAAGCTCTCAGGTCATATATTAACTAGCAATTTTTCTTTTTTAAATCCAGAATATCAGGATATTTTAAATAAAGGGTAAAATATATACCTCAAATTAAACACAATTATAATAATACAATTAAATCTATATTAAAATATATAGACATTTTCAAAATAAAACTAGTATAAAATACAGTATTCCAGAATTTACTTGTCTGGAATGGAAACATAATATTAAAAAGGAAATTATAAATTATTATAATAATACACTTAAATACACAAAACCTAATTCAGATATTCCTTCTTTTAAATAAAATATAATTAAATTACAGAAGGACTTTATTATCACTCCTATAGATAAATGTTCCGATAATTTATCTATAATTTGTAAAAATCTATAGCATGATATGCTAAAAAAGGAAATTGATAATAATAATAAATACACTTTTGCTAGAACTACAGACACAAAAATCAAAAAAGACATCAAAAACGTGGAAAATTCTCTAAAGATTTATAATTACAACAAAAATCCAAACATAGCAAAGTTCTATATAATTACTAAACTACACAAAAAACCTATTTCTTTCAGAACAATCACATCTGGTATAAATTCAGTTATAAAAAACATTGATATACAATTTAGCTTCAACACTACAATTTATTATAAATAAATTAACAAATAAATATAATTATAAATTTATCGACTCAAATAAAAAAAATCATTAACTATTTAATGAACAATTGGACAAACATTGATACAGTACACACATTTGACTTTGAGGACCTATATTCTAAAATAAATTTAAGAGATCTAAATAATAAAATAACCAATATTTATTTAACGAATTCGTTAATGACAAAACTTTCTACATTATAATTATTCATAACAGATTTAAAACAATTAAATTAGATCTTAAAACAGCAAAAACTCTACTGGAAACATTTTTAAATTTTAATTATATAGAATTTAAAAATAAAATATATATTCAATCAGAAGGCGTTCCCATGGGAACTTCATCAAGTCCTTTATTAGCCAACCTAATACTATTCTGGTACGAAAGAGAATACTTTCTACAAAATAATGTTAATTGGCAAATGTTCCGTTTTGTAGATGACATCATTATATTTAATAACCCACAATTTAAAAACATAATACCTGAAATATATGCTAAATACTTGAAACTTAAGAACAATGAAAAAATTAATAGAAACAAAAAAGTTAACTTTTCAGACCTAAATATAAACCTTACAGATAATGCTATTAAAATTTATAATAAAAAAATAATTATAATTTCAATATTATAAAATACTCTAATATAAATTCTAATATATCATTAAATTGCTGCAAAGGTATATATTTTGGTCAGTTTCTAAGATTTTATAGAATAAATAATATATTAAAAAATTTCATAGAAGATGTTAAAAATTTAAACAATGAATTTATTAAAAACAAATTTAGTACTAAACAAGTAAAATATTTCAACAGTATATCAATTATAAAATACTTTTAAAAAAATAAATCAACTTTCTATAATTTCTCTCTCTCAATAATAACTAATACAAATTTATAATCTTTAACAGTTAATTAAACTCAAATTATATAACTAATTTGAAAATTTTTCACAAGATTTTTAAATTAATATTGTATAGAATTCATTTTATTTAATCTCCAATTTCTGGGGAGGAAAATGGAAATTAAATAATAATGAATTTTCAAAATTAATAGCTTTATTAATCATCTAATAATATAACTTTTTAAAGGAAAATTTTAAGATAAATAATAATTGAATCAGTTATATTAATATAACTAACTGTAAAGATTATAAAGATTGGCTTTCTTCCCTTAACTATTTTCTTTCTTCTTCAGTTGTCTTATTAATCTGAAATTTCTGAGAAAGCATTCTAATTTGGAAGGGACGAACATGTGTCCCCCCCCCCCCGCAACAGATGTTAACCAGAAATAGCTGCTTACAGAGGAAGGCGTCACAGAAGAGGTAGTTTACAGTTAGAATTTCTTAACACTTGTAGTTGTTAAATCTTCATATATAAATGTTTCACTAAAACAACTTAATATTAACACATAGAATCCGGTTGAAAAGAGATCTATGGCATAATAGAGCAGGGGTGAAATGTCAGCTGGATTTCTATTTGAAAATCTCCGGTCCAGCAGATCTCTTTTTCCACTAATTATTTCAATTTAATTTTTTTTGTATATGTCTGGTCTACCATTAGGGTTTCAAAACATAATAACCAAACTTATAACAAAAGTTAATTCATGTTATAGATATATTACTAAATACAACTAGATATATTCATATTTTAAAATAAAAAATTAAAAAAAAAAACGATAAAATATAAAATTATAAAAAAATATATATATATACTAACAATCTTATCTACCTTCTTTACAAAACTTTTTTTTCTTATTATTAGTTTTAATAAAAGTGCATGGTTCTGTCTTTCTCTCTTTTCTCTCTCTAACTAGTAAAATTTATACTATTAAATATATTCTCACTTCTATTATTCTATATACAAATTAGAGTATGTCTAAATGACGTGTAACAGCCGATTGCAAAAGACGTTACGTTGTTAAATTTTATTGTTATTAATTATAAATATATATGGATGATGTGTAAGAAGTAAATAATTTTTTTTTCTCTCTCTCTTTTAAAAAATAACAATTTAAAATTTTATAATTTGAATTTAAATAATCAAAGTAATAAAGATAATTTTAATACAAAACTAAACTATTAAACTAAACAACTATTTATTTTTATAATTATATATATATATATGTGATATCTTGGGACCTCTGGGACCAGTATTACCTGATGCTAGACGAACCTCGATGTCAACTCTACCGTGCAGTCGTGGTGGAAGGCGACACAGCTGGGCCAAAGGTGAAATAAACAAACAAAGATTCCACTAAGAAGTGTCTGAACGTCAAGAAGGAATGGGACGAGGAGATTTCTGGCAGGAAAGGGTTTACCTTTTATTGGAGCGTCCGGTGGACTGGGACTGGAACGAAGACTTACTAAGGACTGAATAACTGAGGAACGCGGGGCCTCCTTTTATAGTCGAGCTGGGTCCATGCAGACCACTTCCCTTTTCTGACGTAAACAGGGAGGAAAATTTATTATCCAGGAGTGCACGACCTCGTAAAAGTTGGACTGGGTTTGCTAGGCATTCTCTCCTATTCTCACCTAAGCCTGATTAGGTTTAACCTTAATTTTCTCCTGTTAATCTCCATTCCTTCTATCTGTACAGTTGCTATACTATATTAGATTCTTACGCGGCACAGATTGATGTTACTTGAAGCTTTCTAATTGCAGTAAATAACAGGTTATATACATTTACGTGGTGGAACATGTGGTAGTAGATATCTGGACTATTTACAACAATTCCATGGTCTTAAATCATCACAGATGGCCCCGGATGTGAGAGGGTTCATATAAAGGGATTTAAGAGAGCGAAATAGTAAGACTGTTATTAAGGAAGTAATTTTTCAAAAAATAATTAAAATGCGTTGGTATATAACATGGGGTTGATTTCTATATATCCATAAGAGGTAATAAAGCATAAACAACTAATATGAGTACTAAACATACAAGTAAAAACAAAAATAGGAATAAAATATTTAATAGAGAACATATAATGATGATAGGTATAAATATAAATGATTGGATGGGTAAATCATGATCTCTTCGTGATGGGCGTTAGAAAAGGTTCAGGGATTAGTTATTACTAGGTTGAGGCAATGTCACCTTGACTCAAGTCCCAAACCATTTAATGTGTACGGCGCGGAAAACCTAGGCCATGTTTTACATGTAAATTTAAGGACCTAATAAAGTTACAGTACCACAATCGAATAGTAAGATAAGGGTGATTGTTATGGGTTTGATGAATTAGTCGTTAAGACGTACGCATGCAGGAGAAATGAGGGCGAATATCAGTGACCAGTAATCAAAGTTTTAATTGGAGTCGTCAGGGGCTTAGCGAGAAAAAGAGTAAAATAAAAAAAAGATGTGCCAGCGTGTGGCATAAGAGTGCCCTGGGCTGGGCTCGTGGTTTAGAGATGGTCGGGGAGCAGGTAACATACGCTCGCGTGTTGGTAACTCGGAGGGGTGCTTGCAGGAGGTTTGGTGGCATTCTCAGTCTTGTAGAGTATTGTAGTTGGGCCCGATCTGCTTGGGCGTCGTAGTTGGTGGAGAAGCTCTGCGCCTCGTACGAACCATTGTAGCGCGGTAGCTCCACATCTCGCGATAGTCCGGTCGCCGCGAACAGCTGAGGTAGCATCCTGGTCAACCTCCCCAGGACATCTGATACCACCGGCGGGGGCGTGGCGCCCTCGTGGCTGGGGGGAACTTCCTGCGTCCTACCGAGAGTGTTTTCAAGCTTTGGAAAAGTGGTGTTTTCGCCACTTTCGTAGTCGCGATCGGACTCCATGGGCTCCTTTTAATCCTCCTCGCTTCCCTGTTCCATCTTTCTGTACAGACACTGGTCTCTTTGGTCTCTTGGTCTGTGATATCTTGGGACCTCTGGGACCAGTATTACCTGATGCTAGACGAACCTCGATGTCAACTCTACCGTGCAGTCGTGGTGGAAGGCGACACAGCTGGGCCAAAGGTGAAATTAACAAACCGAGATTCCACTAAGAAGCGTCTGAACGTCAAGAAGGAATGGGACGAGGAGATTTCTGTCAGGAAAGGGTTTACCTTTTATCGGAGCGTCCGGCAGACTGGGACTGGAACGAAGAAAAACTAAGGACTGCCTAACTGAGGATCGGGGCCTCTTTTTATAGCTGAGCTGGGTCCATGCAGGTCACTGCCCTTTTCTGACGTAAACAGGGAGGAAAGTTTATTATCCAGGAGGGCACGACCTCGTAAAAGTTGGACTGGGTTTGCTAGGCCTTCTCTCCTATTCTCACCTAAGCCTGATCAGTTTTAACCTTAATTTTCTTCTGTTAATCTCCATTCCTTCTCTCTGTACAGTTGCTATACTTTATTATATTCTTACGCGGTACAGATTGATGTTACTTGAGGCTTTCTAATTGCAGTAAATAACAAGTTATATACAGTCACGTGGTGGAACATGTGGTAGTAGATATCTGGACTATTTACAACAATTCCATGGTCTTAAATCATCACATATATTTTTGGGACATTTTTTAATTTGCATTTACCTATTTCACATATCTCGGATTGCATATAAAATCGTCATCCATTTCTTCTACTCTTGGCGAAAATTTGTTTTATTAATTTATCATTTGATATTATTAAGGTTCTTTCCTGGTTTTCAAAACGGAAAAATACATGTCGATCAGTTATATTTTTCAATTTATCAAACAATTTATCCGCTGAATCTCAGATTTTGATAGAGCGCCATCAAGCAAATAAAATTGTAACTAAATTCAATTTAGAATTTTTCATTATTTTCCCTAAATCCTCCCATTGCAGTCCTGAACGCAATGGTGTTTACCGCATTGCTCTAGCGCAAATATTGGCGGAGTTATTAATTTTTAAAGTTGTGCAAGATTTTTGATCACCCTGTATATATATTGAATAATTTAAGAGGAATAATTACATGAATTTTAAGACGTGAAGAAGAAAGAAACTAAAAAATACCTTTACAAAATTTTTAAAAAGGTTTTCATGCAGGGGTTATAGAAAAACACAACACTGGATTTATATAATATAAAGCCGCGACATCTGGAGGTCGAGAGTTTACTCTCTAAAGAATATAATTAAAAATTTAAAAAATAATGATAAAATAAATGATATATTTTATATATATTCCATTTTTTAATAAACATATAACAATATGCGTGCTCGCTTTTAAATTATCAAAGATTCAACAATATTTATACAAAGCCCGACACCATGGTAGGTTAGCTTTTGTCTCAATTTAACACTTTAAAAAACTTTTGAAAATAGAGCAATCCATATTTAATTCATTTGATAATAAAAAGGCATATATTGTATTTAATAAAATATTTACTTTGCAAATATATAGGCTGGTTGAACGCCAACCTTTATCGAGGCATTACATTTTTGTATTCACAAACTCAGCGCCACAAAGTGTTATAATATCACGGTTGAAATCATTTAAAATACAAAGTAGGTGGGGGAAATTTGTGCATGAAAAAATATTCAAAAATTAAAATCAGAATAAGTTAAATATCTGAAAATATTAAAGGAAATATAATTAGGTCTATCTTATATTTTTAAATATTTGTAATAAATACAAAAAATATAATTCATTAAGAGATAAATGCAAAATATATGTATTTATTAAAATATTTGAAATTAATTTAAAATTATTTAAACAAAAAACTAAGAATTTTAAAAAAAAGTTTAACAATAAAATGTGTGTATTTAAAAATTCATTTCAAAATTTACGAGATCGATCATCTATAAGTAAAATATTTTTATAAAAATTCTTTAAAATAATTTAGAATAAATATATGAGGAAAAAATATTAAAAAGTGGAAACTAAAAATTTTTAATGTATTGCATGTAATATGTTATATGTATAATGCATCAATACTTTTGTGTTTTGAAGCGATAAATGTAAAAAATTAAACAAATGGTGTGTATAATTTACAGGTTATTACTAATGTGTGACAATAGAATTTAAGAAATCGCGGGTATTACAATATTTGAAAATTCATCAAAGCAAAAAAATTAAATAAAAACGTTGTCATGTAATTAAACGGCACCTCTCCCTTTAAATTAGTATAATATAAGTCAATTTAAAAAAATAACAAATTTATATTTAAAAAATTAAGATGTAAATGGTGTGTAAATATCTGGTAAATCAATTCTTATTTATGCTTTCTTTGTCTTCTACAGAGGCCCAGCTTTCTAAGAACAATCGGCAGTGTTCTTCTTTAATGTTCTGGTATATAATAGCTGTATTTTCAAAGTCCGGAGTGTGGTTGTTTTTCAGTGCATGATCTATAAGGAGAGACAGTGGGTTGTAATTCCTTAATTCTGATTTGTGTTGATTTAAACGATCTCTAAGTGGTTTGCTGGTTTCACCTATATAATTAGCTTGGCAATTGTTACAAGGTATTTTGTAAATTACGTTGATTTTGTTTTCCATTTTGTTAATTTGTTTAGTGTATGAATGGCGTAAGACCTTTTTTAAATTTAAAGATGATTGATAGGTAGTTATGATGTTGTATCTCTTAACGACTCTGGCGATGCGTTCAGAGCCGTGGCTGTAGGGGAGGGAGCAGTAAAGTTTTTTTGATTGATCAGGGGTGTTATTTAAAGGTGGAGATTTTGGTTTATAAAAATGTTTTTCGATAAATTTGCCTGGTAATTGTTGTTTTTTATTCTCTGAAGATTCTATTTCTCTCCACTATATCATTAAATTTTGAAGAACAATGTGTATCTAATATTTTGGAGAGAGCTTTACCCACAGCGATTTTATGACTAACTGGGCCAAAAGAATTGAAATTCAAATAATTTCCCGTGTGGTTGATTTTCGAAAAATACTAGTTTCTATTTAATTAAACTTTCTTTTTAGCTGTAAATCTAAAAATGCCAGAGAATTATTATTATCAATTTCAAGTGAAAATTTTTAAAATTGTCTTAAATTATTTAAAAATTTTGAAATTACTACCAAATCTGATTCTGTTATGCAAAAAATGTCATCTATGTACCTTTTCCAAAAAAATATTGTATATTATTGTGTTCCAAACAAAGTTTAATTAAATCAATCAAAGCCTCTGAGGAGAAAGGGAAATTTAGATTTTGATGGGTTTCTGTAAACCTTTGAAGTGCTAGAATAGCTTCATTGTGTGGGATTGAAGTATAGTGTGATTCAACGTCGAAAGATACCATACGGCTGTTATTAGAAATTGAAAGGTCTCTGATCGTTTTTGCAGCTACTGTATAATTAGGGACAGTGTGGGGAAGTAATTTCTGGAGGGGAGAGATGATGGATGAAATAAATTTAGTGAGGGGGTAAAGAGGAGAACCAGTATAAGAAACAATCGGACGTAAAGGTGTGTTTGGCTTATGTACTTTCGGAAGGCAATACAAATTTGGTAAATTCTTGTCCTCAGCCTTTAAATTTTCAAATGTTTTTTTTGTCTTTTTTATGTGAACGTATGATTTTATTAAGTTTTTTATTAAATTATTTAGTAAAATTAGGTGAAGGGTTTTTTGTTAAAAAAAAAATGGTTCATAAATTTCTTTATCTTGAAGTAACTCCTCTACCTTAGCGTTGTAATCTGTAGTGTTCATAATAACTGTATTTATTCCTTTATCAGAAGGTGTAATAACAATATATTTATTTTGCTTTAACGATCTAATAGCTTGTTTTTCTCCTTGATTTAAATTAGTCTTGTTTTGTCGTTCTAAATTTTTAATAATAGGAGTAACTTCTGTTCTAATTTTAGCCTTATTATTATCTAGCAATTGTTTTATCGAATTTTCTATAGCAGCTAGAGTTTTAGGAATATCAATTATTTTGGAAAGAACGAAGTTTAAGCCTTTTGATAGAAGTGTCGTAATTTCGGGTGTAATTGATTGATTAGAAAGATTAATAACAGTATTTTGGTGAGATTGGGGTTGTGTTTTTTGTTGCCAAGTGTTTAATTATTTTGATTGAATGTTGCGAATAGCTGTGGCTTTATTTTGACATTTGGTATCTAAACACTTATAAAATTTGTCAAATATTTCATCATTTGGAATTCCTTTAAGTTTAGGAACACAATTATTTTAGCCACCAAAATAAATTATACAGACAAATCAAAGGCTTACCGATGGGAAACCCTATCTCATCGGCTTTAGCAAGCATTTTCATGGATCAAATTGATCAAGCTGTAACAGAATCAAAGCAACTCAAAATTATATTTTGGAAAAGGTACATAGATGAGATTTTTGGCATAACAGAATCAGATTTAAAGAGACAAAGGTCGCCTCTCCCGTCAAAATAGACGTCAAAACTAGACGCCATCTATTGACCGTCACCGCAAACTAGCGGTCTCGGGTCGGTGACAATGCCACAACACCAGCTTTGGCAAACTGAAAAGCGTTCACCTAGAGACCATGGTTTCGGGCTAATGGCCCTCGTCAGTCTAGGGCGGACTTTACTCCCCGAGATCCACACGGGATCTAATGTAATCTTGACAATCTGCCAAAGAGGTGTTTAGCTGGCAAAGTGGCTGGGCCAAATCTATGGCTAAAATATAGATGGAAATTTTGCCGGGAGGATATTGATCTAAAGAGACAAAGGTTGCCTCTCCCGTCAAAATATACGTCAAAACTAGACGCCATCTATTGTCCGTCACCTCAAACTAGCGGTCTCGGGTCAGTAACAAAGACACCTCTTTGGCGGATTGTCAAGATTCCATTAGATCCCGTGTGTATCTCATGGAATAAAGACCACCCTAGACTGACGAGGGTCATTAGCCCGAAACCATGGTCTCTAAGTGGACGCTTTTCAGTTTGCCAAAGCTGGTGTTGTGGCTTTGTCACCGACCCGAGACCGATAGATTGCGGTGACTGTCAATAGATGGCGTCTAGTTTTGGCGTCTATTTTGACAGGAGAGGCGACCTTTGTCTCTTTAGATCAATATCCTCTCGGCAAAATTTCCATCTATAGAATCAGATATGGTAGTAATTTCAAAATATTTAAATAATTTTTAAGACCATTTTTAAAATTTACACTTGAAATTGAAAATGATAATTCTCTGGCATTTTTAGATTTACAGCTTAAAGTTTAATCAAATAGAAACTAGTATTTTTAGAAAATCAACCCACACGGGAAATTATTTGAATTTCAATGCTTTTGGCCCAGTTCATCATAAAATCGCTGTGGTTAAAGCTCTCTCCAAAAGATTAGATACACATTGTTCTTCAAAATTTAATGATATAGTGGAGAGAAATAGAATCTTCAGAGAAATAAAAAAAAACAACAATTACCCAAGCAAATTCATCGAAAAACATAATTATAAAGCAAAATTTCCACCTTTAAATAACACCCCTGATCAATCAAAAAAACATTATTGCTCCCTCCCCTACAGCTACGGCTCTGAACGCATCGCCAGAGTCCTAAAGAGATACAACATCATAACTCCCTATCAATCATCTTTGAATTTAAAAAAGGCCTTTCGCCATCCATACACTAAACAAATTAACAAAATGGAAAACAAAATCAACGTAATTTACAAAATACCTTGTAACAATTGCCAAGCTAATTATATAGGTGAAACCAGCAAACCACTAAAATATCGTTTAAATCAACACAAATCAGAATTAAGGAATTACAACCCACTGTCTCTCCTTATAGATCATGCACTGAAAAACAACCACACTCCGGACTTTGAAAATACAGCTATTATATACCAGAACATTAAAGAAAAACACTGCCGATTGTTCTTAGAAAGCTGGGCCTCTGTAGAAGACAAAGAAAGCATAAATAGGAAAATTGATTTACCAGACATTTACACACCATTTAGATCTTCTTAATTTTTTAAATATAATTTGTTAATTTTTTAAAATTGACTTATATTATACTACTTTAAAGGGAGAGGTGGCGTTCAATTACATGACATCGTTTTTATTTAATTTTTTTGCTTTAAATTCTATTGTCACACATTAGTAATAACCTGTAAATTATACACACCATTTGTTTAATTTTTTTACATTTATCGCTTCAAAACACAAAAGTATTGATACATTATACATATAACATATTACATGCAATACATTAAACATTTTTAGTTTCCACTTTTTAATATTTTTTCCTCATATATTTATTCTAAATTATTCTAACTTCTATTTTAATGCATTTTTATAAAAATCTTTTACTTATATATGGATCGATCTCGATAAAATTTTGAAATTAATTTTTAAATACACACATTTTATTGTTAGACGTAATAAAAAAATTCTTACATTTTTTTGTTTAAATCATTTTGAATTATTTTCAAATATTTTAATAGAAACATATATTTTTACATTTAACTCTTAATGAATTATTAATGAATTATATTTTTTGTACTTATTACAAATATTTTAAAATATAAGATAGACCTCATTATTTTCCCTTTAATATTTCAAGATATTTAACTTAGTCTGATTGTAAATTTTGAAATATATTTTCATGCACAAATTCCCCCTACCTACTTTGTATTTTAAATGATTTCAACTGTGATATTATAACACTATGTGGCGCTGAGTTTGTGTATACAAAAATGTAATGCCTTGATAAAGGTTGGCGTTCAGCCAGCCGAAATATTGGCAAATTAAATATTTCATTAAATCCAATATATGCCTTTTTGTTATCTCTTTTTAAAAGTGGGCCAAGATGTGGAAAAAACAGAAAAGAAGGAAGAATTATGGAGTATCCCACCCCTTTCAAGGAAGCTATGATTGACATATTATAGGGATTAGCGAAACATATCAAAGGGTAGAGGAATGCCGCGGGGGGGGGGGGGGGTCGGTGGTAGGATGGGCAACACCGTTGGTTTTAACTGCTACGACCCGGATTCGATTCCCGCATTGGGCAATTTTTTCCGATTTAAAAAATAAATGCTCCAATGCCCCCAATTCTTTCAAAAGCGAGTGCAAGTAACCAAACGGGGCTCTGGCACATTTGTAAGTGCAAAGTCGAACTGCTTTTCACATGTGTAGACATGTGGTTAGGGCCTCCAATCCCGGTACAAATTTTCAATCCCGGGATCCCGGGATTGAAAAACATTTTCGTCTTTCTACGCCTAGAGGTATATCGTTTCGTTCGATATATTTTTATTTTTTTCTTTTATATAGTGCTAATGACGTGGCACTTACTTCGATTTAAACAACCTGAAAGCCATATATTTTGCGCCTGCTTATGAACTAAATCATTGCTTTTGGGTTACAGTTTGAAATTATCTGTCAATTACTGTACACACATCTGGAAAAAATTACTGTTCTTGGAATTCTTATACCACATCACTTAATGCAGTGTTGGGCAGTAATCCATTCAAAGTAATACATCACCTTGTAATTACGATTACTTTGCAAAATTAATTGCATTAGAATGTAAACATAATTACTCGTAATTCTATATATAATGATAGCAATTGTGATTAAAATTACTTGTAATTGTAATTATAGCAAATGTTATCATGATTATTTGGAATTGTGATTATAGAAAATATAATCATTATTGCATTTTGCCCAACTATGTATTAATGTTTAGAAAGAAGACAGCACCGTTTTAAAAACCATGAATTACTTTATTTTAAGGATAAAAATTCTGATGTAAAAGGAATAAACTTCGCCATCACACAATCAAGAAGTGATAAGCTTACCAAAAATGTCCGACGCGTTTTCTATTGAGAAATAACAAGGTCCGATAATATTGTTTTAGAGACTTTGTTTTATGTTCGTATAAGTTGAAAACTACTTTAGAATGATGCTTGCTAGTGACGAAGTATTTAATGAAATTACATTAAATAAATTTAATTTGAATTAAATGAAATGACAAAAAAGCTAGCGAGAATTTCACAAAATTAACAGCAGAGCAGTGCGTTCTTGATGACCCATGCATACAGAGTACAGGATGGAGAGTATAAACATAGATTTAAAAAATATATATATAAAACAATTTGGAGCCCAGATAAGAGGTTAGTTGCGGGTCCATGTTACACGCAGGTCCGCCACAAAAATAAAGGGATGCCGCTACTATATAAGAAGCCACTATTTGCATGTCAACAAAAACTGGGGCCCCCTCCATGTATACTGCTGCATACTCTCATTCTAGAGGCTGCCATTTTGGAAAGATCTTGCAGAATAACCCTTCGTTATTAGTGCATGAAAATAATTTCAAATCTCTCAGAAAAAAAAAAAGACCCAAAATGCAGCTGCATAAACAAAACGTCAAAAGTGTGCTATCTCATCATCTGTTTGATTACCAAAATGCTAGATGAGAAAAATATATTTTTGCGCTGGTTTTCATGCACAAACCAGTAATCCCGGGATTTTTCGAACAGAATCCCGGGATTTCGGGATCATTATTTGGCTCCGGGATCCCGGGATTGGAGGCCCTACATGTGATGCACTTACAGTAAAATCAGTCGCTAACTACCCACCATGAATACCATGGCCTGTACCACGTGTATTAGGGATAAGCAAAAAAAAAAAAAAAAAGAGGAAGGCCGCATTTTGCTGTGGATTTATACCCAATGATCCCAAAGAATGGAGATGAGACTCCAACTGATCATAAAGGCAGCCTATTCACTTTGATCTTTTTCGGGCTTTGTTAATAGTCTAGTCCAAAATCTGACATGCATATACTTCGGTTAAGATCACCGTGTCATCGAAACGATCTTTCAAAGCGGCGAATACCTTTGGATAATTTGCCACTGTCAGGGGGTAACTTGTCACCAATCTTCATATTCTAGTGCTTGGCTTCATGGACTGAACCAAGAATTGAAATTTGCCTACCTCTGAATCATTATGAATCCTCTCAAAATTAGACTACCAGCTCAGCCATTCAATGTACAAAGCTTAGAACTTTGTGAGGCCCAATTTTGACAATTTATAGGCTATAGCTGCTTCATTAGCGTTGGTGTTACAAATACTCCAGCCACATTGGATCCACTTATAGAAGGACGAAGTAACTTTTGTACCTTTAATTCTATTAGAATACACCTTTCTTCATATTTCTTTACAGTTTCGAGTTCGTCCTCCATTTACTTTACTGAGGGGAGCCTCGTCTTCTCCTTCTCTAGAAACTCCTAAATTTTACCATCTACTACCCTGGCCTCACTTATATAGCCTTCAATCTCCGCTTCTATCTCTATACATACTACTTAACAACTTGCTTCATTCTAAGAATATGTAAAATAATAGATGGCAAATATTTTCGAGCTTCTAAATTAATTTAAAGTTTGAAATCTTCAAAATCTAGTAGTTTGGACTTCTTATACCGAAAAACTTCAAGATTTTATCTTCATTAACTAAATTACAAATATCTTCTGTTTTACCTTACACACAATTTTCTAATCCTCAATATGAAAAATATATCAATTCATCTACCTTCTTTATTTTAAATCATCCCAAACAATCCTGACTCTATCCCTTTTGCTAAATCCGGTTCGAGGGACCAAATATTGTTAGGATTTCAGAAAGTAAGCCAACAGTATGCAAATACAATTTTTTATTGTAGCGGTAAACAAACTAAGCCTAACTCCAACACGCTTTGTTCTCCATTGGTGCCGAATCTTTTCGGCGCGCCAGCTAAATCAATGAAATATATAAAATATATTTAACTATTGCGCTAAATACATATATAAAAACAAAATTAATATATTTATTTATTTAAACAGATACATTATTATAATGGATATTTAATTATCCTAACATAATGTTACGTTGTTGCTTGGCAAAGAATAACTTCCGTGGGTACGAAAGATATTTAGTACTTTATAACGTTAATTATTATAGTAATTCGGTAGCCTATTTAATTATATTTCATTGCGACCATATGAAAAATATATATCTGCAATACATTTGAGATTGAGGATATGATGTTGCAATAAATAATATATATACATATTCCTTATTTTTTTAAATTAGATATTATGGATTGCTCTATATTCAGCATATATATTAATTTTATATTTTGACCCACTATATGTCTTTTCATGTGTTAAAAATGCTCATGTGAGCGGTCAGGATAGGCATTTTTCCTTTTTAACATATACATATTCAATATATGCAATTTTATTATCTAAATATATAATCAGAGAACAGGCTAAATCAATATTCAATTGATTTCTGTTCAACTAGCTCTGTCATCTAAAAAGCACATGTGCTCCGGGTCAGGAGATATGCCTTCTTTATTTTTAATATATATGGTAAATATATATAAGATGTGTAAATGAAATATTATGTGATTTTACAATATATTATTAAGTTATTATCACTCATGATAATTAAAAAAATAACCAAGAAAACACATTCATTACTAGTATTATTATATGTGTATGTTTTTGTAGTTAGGGTTAGATTGAAGAAATGTTGGTTTTCCAATAGAACATTTAAATCCTTTTGTGTATCAACATTCATAATTCCACATAGTATCCCTTCCATCTAATGTAGTTTAATCTTACATAGTGATAATAACTGCAAGTTTCATTTGAATTTATATATTCAAAAGTAAAAAAATTGAATATTTTCATATCTGTGAAAGTTCTTATCAGTGATCACTCACTATAGCAAATGGTGAAAAATAGGAAATTCCTATTATAATCGATTTATTCGAGGAAAGAAATCTGTAGCTGAATCATCAGCACAATAGCTATTATTTAAATAATATTGGTGTTTTATATATATATATATATATTTTTTTTTTTATATTAGAAAAATAATTCATGATAGTTCAAATTCAAAGGGCAGAAACAATATTCAATAGATACCCTGATGATGCCTTGATACAATTTACTTCAATCCCATTAGATTTAGCCTTGGTTTTGTTTCAGTACTTATTGAGTTAATTTATTTTGTACAAACTCTTGTGTGTGGCTCTAATCTTTGAGTTTATTCTTCACTCAATATTTTTATAGCTATTTTTAATATATTGAAAAGCATTTATTGGACTTATTTAAATATTGACTTGACCCAAAAAATATTTCGGGGCGCAATTCGTCTCTATTTATTGAGAATTTGTTTACAATTCAAACTGAATCACGTGCTCGAAGTTATATATTTCTCCCTTTTCACTTCGTTTTTGAGTTTTAAAATATATTCCATGTTTTTTTATTTAGTTAGCTATATATTTCATACATATTATTATATTCTCTATTTAGAAGAGAGATATTTTAAAATTATATTTTAAAAATATTTATCCTTAACGTGTGTCGGATAATGGGTTTTATTACGTATACATAACACTTTCAGAAAAAATAAAAACCTTTTTAAATACCTAGTAATGTCTATCTTATAAAAATTTGGGTAAAAAGGTAGTTGTGTTAAATTGGTTAAATGTTCAAGCTCGATACGTAGTCCTTGGAGGAAATAGGATTTTTCTACCAATGGGCGGATTATATCATAGCCCGCTACGCAGCCATGAACCTGGTAGGAAGTGCTAGAACCTGGTACGATCTCTATAAGGTTAGCCTCACCAGCTGGGAAACATTAAAAGGTCTGATTCAAGACTTCGCTAGCGACGAGAACAAAGATGAACTTATGCTCAAACGCAATCGAATGCAAAAGTGGAATGAGCCGACATTGTGATTTGCCGAGGAAATCCTTCTTTTATGCGACAAAGCAGATGCGACTATGGAAGAAAATTTAAAAATAAGGTTTGTAGTCGGTGGCCTTAGGAAGGAATACGCTTTGGCTTTGTACCTCAATCCTCCGAAATCTATCAACGAATTTCTGGATTCATGCAAAAAAAATCGATACTTTTGAGAAAGAATATCAAGAGAGATGTGGAAAAAAGAATTCTTTCGAGCTGAAATTTCAAGAAGGAGAGCTCCCCAAAAACGTGGAATAAACCCCCAAAAGAAAACCGACCATATCGGTATGAAAATTATTCCAAGCCTCCAGCCGAACCTCCGAAGCAGTTTAAAACTTACTTGCCAGTTCAACAGATATGTCAAAAGCCCAGAATTGGTCAGGGAGAAACCTATGAGAGACAGTTTTATAGCAAGCCTTTTTATAGAAGAAATGCAACTGGAAAAATTCGAACCGATGATGGTAAGCCCATTTGTTTTATATGCAATAGACCAGGTCACGTTTTAAAATATTGTAGAACCAAGTTCATCAGGGTAATAGAAGAAAGTCCTTCAAGCCACAATATGATTGTTGATGAAAGAGAAACCTTGAATGGCATGAACACACAGACACAAAGACTTCATAGCGATGTGTGCGAGAGCCCCAACGTTCCAACACGCAATAGATACAGCGTTCTCGAGGATTTAAACTCAGTAGCACGCCTGTTTCCGTCAACCCAGGTAAGCCGACAATAAATGCGATTAAGAAGATAGATTCAAAATGTCGATTAAATTTATTTATTAAAAAATAGGATATATTTTTCCCTTGGTTGACACAGTCGCGGATCTCTCAATTATCAACCAAAATACTGCCCTCCAAATAAGTCGAAACTTTGAAACCATCACTAAAATGTGTTTCGGTTCAGATGGAAGAAATCTGGACATAGCTGGATTCATTGTATTATAAATGTCAAGATTGAGGAAAGGTCATTCGCTCATAATTTCATAATATTGAAGTCTAATATAAGAACTTTAATTATCGGTCGAGATATTTTAAAACGGCTGAATGCGAAGATGAATTATTAATTTTTTTTTGGAATATGATATTTTAAGCGAGTGCAATAATCTCACAGATACACCTAAGAAGATAATCAATAGCCAAGATGTCATTATCCCAGGACTCTCATTCAAACTCATCAAAGCCTCGGTAAAATCTGATAATGGTGAATATATAGCAGAACAATATGAAAAATGGGTTCATACAATCGGACTCAGGTTGGCTAGAAGTATGATCACTGTTAGAGATAATGAAACTTATATTTGGATAACTAACCCGTATCGCCGTTCTTTAAAAAAGACGTCGGTGCTGAAAATAAGGTACCACAAGTTCAAATCAACCAAGACTTGCCATTGAGCCAGCAGAAGGAATTGAAACGAATATTGCTTAATTTAGAAGATTTATTTACCTCAAAATTGGATCGAACCAACTTGGTCAAACATAACATCGATACAGAAAATGTAAAGCCCATTAAACACAAATCTAGCCACAAAGAACGCAACATCATAAAAGAACAAATACAGGACATGCTCAAAGAAGAAGTGATAAGACCATCCACTAGCCCTTGGGCGTTTCCAGTTATCCTAGTCAAAAAGAAGATGGCAGTCGGAGATTCTGTGTGGACTACAGAAAGTTGAATAACGTCACAGTAAAGGATATATATACTATCCCCAGAATTGACGACGTAATGGACACGCTGCAAGAATCAAGGTATTTTTCAACCATCGACCTTAGATCTGGGTATTGGCAGGTTGAAATTGAGGAAAAAGATAAAAAAAAAGCTTTTACAACATCCCACGGGCTATATGAATTCAATGTGATGCCGTTCGGTCTGTGTAATGCCCCAGCTACTTTCGAGAGAATTATGGACAACGTACTTCATAATTTGAGATGAAAAATGTGTTTGTGTTATTCAGATGACGTTATAATTTATAGCCGTGTTTTCCCTTCTCATCTTATAAGAATAGAAGCTGTTTTAAAATGCTTTCGCGAATCAAACCTTGAATTAAATGGAAAGAAGTGTCGATTTGCATTTGAGGAAATAGAGATTCTTGGTCATGTTACCAACTAATATGAAATTAAACCTGCAGAGAACAACATTAGAGCCGTTAGAAATTTCCCAGTACCTCGGAAAACTGAAGAGATTCAATCGTTTATAGGACTTTGCTCGTATTACAGAAAATTTATTAGAGACTTTGCAAAATTGCTGATTCATTGATCAAGCTAACAAGTAAGGATGTTCCATTTATTTGGACAAAACCCAAGAGGAAGCATTCAGAATTCTTGAATCATCTTTAATAAAACCACCAATTTTATCTCATTTGATCCCGATGCACCTACCAACATTCACACAGACGCGTCGAACATCGGAATAGGAGCAACATTAGTTCAAAATATTGGTGCTGGAGAAAAATTCATATCATATTTAAGTCAAGCTCTGAGTAACCCGGGAAAAAAATATTCAACAACTGAAAAAGAATGTTTAGCAGGTGTTTGGTCAATGACTAAATTACGACCGTACTTATATGGAAGACATTTTAAGGTAATAGCAGACCACCACGCACTATGCTGGTTAAAAAATCTGAAAAATCTAACCGGGCGGCTAGCCAGATGGGCAATGAAAATTCAAGAATACGATTTCGACGTTATATATAAATCGGTAAAGAAACACCTCGACGCCGATGGCTTATCCAGAAGACCCTTACCAGAAATAGATTGGGAGGAAGATTACGACAATATATTTTTAAATCAGATAATAGATGAGGAGGACGACTTGATAAAAATTGTAAAACGAGGCCTTAGCGAAGACAAACGATCCTACAAGCAGAACTTCAAAGAAGAACAGGGATATCTCTATAGGAAAGATCCAAATCCTGAAGGCAGAGCATGGGTGCTAGTGGTGCCAAAACAAAAAAGGAAGGAAATTTTGATAGACCACCACAAACATATGTTGAATGGGCACCTGGGTGTTGCCAGAACCATGCACCGAATAAAAAGCAAGTATTATTGGCCTGCCATGCTTAAAGACGTATCTGATTTTGTTAAGACATGCAATCTGTGCCAAAGCAGGAAGGGTTTAAATCAACTACCTGCTGGTCTAATCCAACCGTTCCCTGCCTAAAATTATCCATTCGAAAGGATTGGAGTAGATTTTCTGGGCCCCTTACCATCTACAAGGAACAGAAAGAGGTGAATAGTGGTTCTAACAGACTACTACACAAAATACGCAGAGACCAAAGCTGTCCTCGATGACACGGTGAAAGAAGTGGCTAAGTTCTTAACGGAAGATATTTTCCTACGACATGGAACTCAGCGTTAACCTATCAGCGATAGAGGAAGCCAATTTACCAGTAATATGATGAAAGAACCAATGAAAATATGCAAGATAAAACATTGTTTTACTACATGTTACCATCCCCAGTCAAATGGCCTCACAGAACGTTTATACAGAACGTTAATAGCTATGATAAGCATTTATGTGAATATAGATCAAAATAATTGGGACGAAATCCTTCCGTTTATAACTCACGCCTATAACTCGACAGTACAAGAAACTACCAAATATTCTCCGTTTTGTCTATTATATGGAAGATAACCTACCTAAATACTGGACGACATTAATATCTTCATCGAACCTGAACCACCCAACTATAATGAGTATGTAAATAAATTTACTGTTACTAAAGGATCTATACAACAGAATACTAAGATCAGCTGTATTCCCATCCTCCTTCTCGAAGTCTATTATTCATCCGATTTTTAAAAATGGCGATTCTGATAATCCATCCAACTACCGCGAAATCTCACTGCTGAGCAATTTCGCGAAACTATTTATAGCAATACTTAGGGCCCGCCTAGTCAAATGGATTGAAACTAATGATATTATCCCAGAGAATCAGGCGGGCTTTAAATCTGCAAACTCATGTCAAGATCATATTTTCATATTGACATCTGTAATCCAACTTGCCCTAAGGAAGAAAAGAGGTAAATGTTACTCCTTCTTCGTAGACTTAAAAAAAGCTTTTGACACGATTACTCACGCATTGCTATGGACAAAACTAGTCAAAATAGGACTGATTCATCAATTTGTCAACTTAATTAAATGTTATTATGAAGACATGACCGCTGCGGTTCGTTGGAACAATTCTATCACCGAATTCATTGAAATTCGTTCGGGGGAGCTCCTAGGTGACCCACTATCCCCATTTCTATTCCTACTCTTTATTAATGATTTGATTAAAATATTTGATGACCCGGGGTTGTCAGGAATATACTTACCCAATTTCGGAAACATACACCTCCTCCTATATGCCGACGATATTGTTTTGATCGGTGATTCTAAAATAAACCTTCAATTGAGCGCCAAAAAGCGCGAAACGCGTTCGTGGATGGTTTTTCTTGATTTATCAAGAAATTGGGTTGACAAATATCAGGGAATAGGCTAAATCAATGTCTAGTTGATTTCTGTTCCACCAGACGGCGCTCTGCCTTCTGTAAAGCACATGTTGTCCTGGTCAGGATATGCCATTTTTATTATTGTACTAGCCGAATGACCCGGGCAACGCCCGTGTTTTACCCGACTGTAAATGTTACAACGGTGATCCTTAGGTCGCTGGTTCAAATCCGGCTCGAGGGAGCCGGCGAGCACGTGACCTCCCTGTGCGCGCGCATCCGTGACAGAGGCGGCCGGCCGATGAGGAAAGACGGTCGTGACTATATATATTAATTATAATATATTATATATATATATATATAGTCACGACCGTCTTTCCTCATCGGCCTCTGTCATGGATGCGCGCGCACAGGGAGGTCACGTGCTCGCCGGCTCCCTCGAGCCGGATTTGAACCAGCGACCTAAGGATCACCGTTGTAACATTTACAGTCGGGTAAAACACGGGCGTTGCCCGGGTCATTCGTATATAATATAAATGAGTTTTAAAAAATGTAAAAAAAAAATGCATCGGCGGGGAATCGAACCCGGGCCGCCCGCGTAGCAGGCGATCATTCTACCACTGAATCACCGATGCTTTAAAAAAATGGCCATATTTAGGTATTCATTCCATTCCGGATTAGTCCGCGTAAAAAAAAAGTTCTTCAAATGAAAAAAAGAAATAGCCAAAAATACTAATCAAAATGCTGCCGAAAATTTTCCTCAGGTTTATAAAAAGCGACATGCAAAATTTGGTACCAATTGGTTCAGTAGTTTTTGAGTTTATCGCGAAACAGACAGACAGAAATTGACTTTTATATATATAGATAATATACAAACAGCGTTTTCATTGATAAAGTTTTAAGCATTCTCCTCAAAAGATGCTCAACTATACATAACAATCCATTAACAAAATACCCGTTATTTTTGTTTCGTGTGTGTCACACTTATTTTAATTCTAAAAATATAAGTAGTTATAATTATTTTTGAATATATTCATATTTCTAATCGTAAACTTCTTGCTTTCAAATTTTATTTTATTTATTTATCGTCCCCAAATAGCTTTTTGTTTGCGTTTGAAAAATTGATTTCCATTAATTTCTGATGATAGATATTTCGTGTTTCTATTTAATTGTTAATTACCTTAAACAGAATTTTTGGTATAATTTTGCTTGAAATTCTTATTTTTTACAAGCAAAAACTGTAAAAAATTCAATTAATATATCTGTTATATTTCAGTAATCGGATTCCAATATCATCGCGCATATCTATATTGTAGCGTAGAAATCAAACCTTGAAATATCCTGAGATGTAAAAGTATTTATTGATGACGTCACCGCGACGAGTCGACAATTATTAACCAGTCAGCAAAACTGCAAAAGGAGCATTACATAACAAAATGGCATTACTTTGAACTCGTATAGTCATCTGGAGTTATAAATGCTGTCTTCTGACGGTCCGATTCTTCTACGTCGATTTGCCAGTACCCTGATTGGAGGTCCATGAAAGAATAAAATTTAGCCCCGCGTAATCAGTCTGAAGTGTCGTCGATCCTTAGGAGAGGGTTGACATCCTTTTTTGTTATTGTGTTAAGGCGGCGGTAATCGACGCAGAATCTCCAGCTTCCATACTCTTTTCTTATCAATACAACAGGTGAGGCCCACGGACTTTCAGAGGGCTGAATGATGTTAAGTTTTTTCCATCTTGTTTACCTCATCCTGAATAATTTGGCGTTCTTTTGGTGCAACTCGGTAAGGTCTTTGTTAGGTCGGTAGGTTGTCTCCAGTGTGTTAATTCGGTGTTTAACATTGACGTCCTTGAATTATTTTATTTTACTATATTCGAAAATATCCATATAGTTTTTCAAACAAATTTCTTAATTTTTCTTTTTGAGATTCATCAAGTGAATCATCTATAAGAATTTTCTGAAATTTTTGGGTCTTCAGAATGTTTCGCCTCTGTTTCAACTTGGTTTCAATCAGCTAGAGTACATATTTGGCTATCTTCGATGACAACACTATCGGCTACGTGCATCCCCTGTGGGATTAGTTTCGGATATGGACTCCAATTCACCACCCAAAGTTTACCTCGGTTACTGGTAAGTGAAATGACAGAGAAGGGAGCCGTTAGTTCCCTTTCCAGCAATAGCTCTTTTCGACATTCTGCCACCACAATCGCGTCATTAGTCACGACTTGCTACTTCTATTAACTAAATAGAGACGGGTTCGATTCTAAATTCCAATTCCGAGTAGAGAGGTGAGCTGTTCTTAGGGGTATCCTCAAAAAGGCAATTTTCTAAGAAGAGTGTATAGTCAGCTTAATCAATTATCGCCCTAGATAACTTCAAAAAGTCCCAACCAAGAATAACTTCGTGACTACAGTCTTCCATAACGACAAATTCAAAGCTTTCCTGTAGTCCATTCAAGTTCAGTTTCAGTGTGCAGCGTCCTTTTGGTCTTACAATTCTACCGTTAGCTACTCGTAATGTGACGTTAATATATTAGAATATCAAATCGTAGATATTTGAATTCAAAATTTACTTTATTTATTATCACCAAATTTCTTTGTTTTTAATTTTTTTACATGCAACAAGCTGCCAAAAGTCAATTAATTCAATTCATTTTCATCATTAATTTATTTGTTATATTTCGGTATTCTGATTCCAATATAATTAATAGCAATCAAATTCTTCAAATATTATTTGTTATATTTCTTTTCGATTTATTCAATTTTCTAATCGTATATTTTTTGCTTCAAATTTTACTTTATATTCATCATCACAAAATTGCTTTAATTTAAAACAAGTGCGTTTATATTTTTGTATTTTATTAATTTCTAATTGTAGATATTTTCGTGTGTGTTTCTAAATTAATTTTTAATTACCTTTTTGCTTATAATCAGAATTTCAAAATATCCTCTGTGCAAATTTCCCTTGGGGATCTACTCTGGCTCCCCGGTATTTATAAGTGTTTCTATCTGCCCCAATGTATATACTTTGCTTAGAAAGTATTTTCATTCAACCTTACTTGAAATTCTGCTTCTAAGAAATCAGAATATACCCATACCAGAAATTTACAGATGCTTGCAATGATCTCAATTCAACAGTAATCTGTATGAAAACTAGAAAATCTCGAAAAAAAATAAAAGTTGCATTCAAATCAAAGGCGAACCATTAAAAAATGCATTGTCATTAGTGTTTGGTTAAAAATGTAAGTTTCTTATTTGTCATTTATTGTAGAAATTGTTGGTCATTATTTTACATAATTCTCTATTTTAATCTGTATATATATGTGGCGACTACACTTTGCTTCAGCGAGCCGAACTAAGACGGCCTCGGCATCCGCGGGCGTCAACCTGACTACGCATGCGCGCGGGACGTCATCAGGGACTCTGCCCACTGACGCGGTAAACAAGAAGGCTAAAGCCGACGGCCGTTACTTCAACCGTTGTTTCTTTTCTCTCTTTAATTTCTTGCTTTAAATAAATTAATTTTAATTATAATTTTATCAGCAGCCTTTCCACAAGCCACACCAGCACATCACAACAACCATCCTACAAAATTGGTGAGCCGGACGTGATGCAAAAGTTATTCTAATCACACTTCTATATATATTTTTTTATTTCATCCACGAAACTCTCAACAGCCCCAGAATGCAAGACGCAACTACGGAACATCCGGAAGGGCCAACATCGACGGCACCCTCCCAAATATCAAGATTGGCTTTCCGTGCACCACCATTCTGGCCCAACAACGTTGAACTGTGGATAAGCCAGCTAGAAGCCGCTTTCGGTCTAGCCGAGATCTCCCGCGACGAAACTAAATTCCATGCAACGGTAACGAGCCTAGACCAGCCAACCCTTACTTACGTCGCGGACATTGTAACGCCCCCCCCACCCTCTGGTAAATACGATGCGCTGAAAGCAGGCCTTCTCCAACGACTCGGTCAATCAAAACAAACTAAAATCTTACAGGTTCTGGATGAGCGTCCCATGGGAGATCAGAAGCCATCAACAGTCCTAGCCGCGATGCAACATCAGGCAGGAAGAAATTTCTCCGATACAGCACTGAAAATGCTGTGGACTCGACGCCTACCTCAGGACATAAGGGCCGCTCTCGCAGCATCCTCTGAAACAAGTTTGAGTAAGCTGGCGGAAATGGCAGACAACATACACGAAGCCATACTGCCAACTGTCTCAGCAGTGGACCAACCAAGCACAGGGCATAGCGCGGAAGCCCACCAACAGCTGATGACGCAAATCGAAGCTTTGAAGTCATCCATGGACACCCCACACAATCGCTATCCGAACGCTAGGTACCCGACCCACAACAAAAAAGGAAACGCGGGAACTTGCTGGAAGTTTGGAGCGCAAGCTAGGAAGTGCCTTCAACCATGCAACTTCAAGGTCCAGGGAAACGAATACGCCCGCCGTCAGTAGGAGCCACTGACGGCGCAGGCCTTACTCGCCGGCTCTTCATTACGGACCGACGCAGCGCCTATTTGTTTTTGGTCGACACTGGAGCCGAAGTCTCAGTGATTCCACCACCAGTAAAAAACGCTAGGCCCTCGCACAGGCAGCTTTTCGCAGCTAACGGATCTATAATCCACACTTACGGGGAACGACATCTTGAGCTTGACCTCGGTTCGGACGATTATTTCGTTGGCCTTTCATCATAGCCGACGTCGGCGTGTCCAACATCGGTGCAGACTTTCTCCGACATTACGGGCTGACAGTAGACCTGCGTAATCACCGGCTGAGCGACCCAGTATCTTCCCTTCACTCCATTGGACAAGTTTCCCCTTCCCCCGCTGTTAGCATTCACCTTACAATCGCCAATTCGCCTTACTCCAGAATACTCAGACAATTCCCAGAGCTCACTAGTCAGAATCTTGTAAAAATCCCTCCCCGTCACTCAGTGACTCATCATATCGTCACAAAGGGCCCCCCGATTGCAGCAAAACCGCGACGACTCCCCACGGACAAACTCGCCGCGGCAAAGAAAGAATTCGTCTTCATGATGGAGAAAGGCATCTGTCGTCCATCCAAATCACCGTGGGCCAGCCATCTCCACCTTGTACCCAAAAAAAGACGGCTCGCTACGACCATGTGGAAACTACAGGAAACTGAATGCCGCTACCGTCCCCGACCGATATTCAGTCCCTAACATTATAGACTTTGCATCGCATCTGCATGGTAAGAAAATATTTTCTACTATCGATCTGGTTAGAGCGTACCAACATGTGCCCGTGGAATCTAGTGATATCCCTAAGACATCCGTTATTACGCCTTTCGGCCTTTTCGAGTTTCCCCGCATGTCCTTTGGCCTATGTAACGCAGCCCAAACCTTTCAAAGGCTCATCAACGAAGTACTCCAAGGTTTGGATTTTGCATATGCCTACATTGACGACGTGCTTAACGCATCCGATTCAGAAAATCAACATGTATCCCATCTTCGACAACTTTTGGGTCGCCTTCGAGACTACGGCCCGACGATCAACGAAACCAAATGCACCTTCGGCCAACCTTCAGTCAAATTCTTGGGGTTTATCATCACTAACGCTGGAATCTCGCCGGACCCTCAGCGAGTACAAGCAATTAAAGACATCCCAATCCCTGATACTGTCAGAAAACTTCGACGTTTTCTGGGTATGTTAAATTTCTATCGGCGCTGCCTCCCCAATGCCGCTAGTACTCAGGCACCACTCCACGCCATGGTCGAAGGGCGCAAGAACGCATCCTGCCAATGGACCCCAACAGCACTCCAGGCTTTCGACCAGTGCAAATTTCAACTAGCCAACGCTGCCCTCTTGCACCATCCTTTTCCAGAAGCGCCTCTCTGCCTTACGGTAGATGCCTCGGATTTTGCTGTGGGCGCCGCGCTTCACCAGAAAGTTGGCAACAATTTCCAACCAATAGCGTTTTTCTCAAGGAAACTAGACGCTGCACAAAGAATATACAGCGCATACGACAGAGAACTCCTGGCGGTATACTTGGCTATCAAGCATTTCAGGCATTTATTGGAAGGGCGACAATTTCCGGTCTATACGGACCACAAACCTCTCACATACGTCTTTCAACAAAATCTGGACAAGGCCTCACCGCGCCAATGTCGACACCTCGATTTCATCGGGCAATTCACAACAGACATCCGCCACATCGCGGGCTGTGAAAATGTACCTGCAGATTTCCTGTCACGCGTGGAACCCATCTCCCATCACCAACCTTATGACCCGAAATCCCTCGCCGAAGCGCAAGCAGTAGACCAGGAGCTACAAGCTCTCTTGACATCGGAAAACCGCGCTCACTACAACTGGAAAAAGTACAAATCCCAGAAACGAACATTTCCCTGTACTGTGACGTTTCCACAGCAAAACCCAGACCATTCGTACCCGCACCCTGTCGCCGCATAATTTTTTCTGCATACCACAACTTGTCTCACCCCGGAGTACGAGCTACTACAAGTATGGTCACCGCCCATTACGTCTGGCTGGCCGTCAAGAAGGATTACGCACTTTGGACTCGCGCCTGCCACCGCTGCCAAGTCTCCAAAACCGCTAGACACACAAGAACGCCCCTTCAGTCGTTTAGTCCCCCAGACGGAAGGTTCAGTCATGTTCACATTGACCTGGTCGGACCATTACCACCGAGTGAAAACTATCGGTACATATTCACCTGCGTCGACCTATTCACTAGTTGGCCCGAAGCCCTACCCATACAGGACATCACCGCCAAAACAGTAGCAAATGCCTTCCTATCGGTCTGGATATCTCGTTTTGGCGTGCCAGCAAAAGTGACTACAGACCAAGGCAGGCAGTTTGAATCAGCACTTTTCGGTGAGTTGACACGGCTTCTGGGAATCAACAGAATAAGGACATCACCCTACCACCCAGCAGCAAACGGCCTGGTAGAAAGATTCCACAGACAGCTGAAAGACTCCCTTCGCTGTCACGATTCCACGAGCTGGTCCTTGAAACTTCCCCTGGTGCTCCTAGGGATTCGTTCGTCGCTAAGGGAAGATCTCAATACCACAACCGCTGAGCTGGTCTATGGGAAGCCCCTACCCCTTCCAGGAACATTTTTCGAGGACCCCCCCTCTGCAAGCTCGCCTACCGAACCGTGGCTGGAGGACATCAAGCGCGCCATGGCATCTCTGAAACCTGCACCAAGCAAACCACATGGGAACCGCCACGTTTACGTACCCAAACCACTTGAGATATGTTCCCATGTCTATCTACGTCGGGACCTGATATTGCCACCGATAGCTCCCCCATACGACGGTCCATTTGAAGTCATTTTTAGGAAACCCAAAATTTACAAACTGAAAATTAAAAGAGATCCACGTGGGTGTCAATCGACCGCCTCAAGCCTGCTTTCACATCAGAAGGACCGATGTTTTCCCAAGACCCGAACTTGGCAAGCCAATAAGATTGCATAGGATCGCTGGAAAGATCCTACTGGAGGGGGAGTAGTGTGGCGACTACACTTTGCTTCAGCGAGCCGAACTAAGACGGCCTCGGCATCCGCGGGCGTCAACCTGACTACGCATGCGCGCGGGACGTCATCAGAGACTCTGCCCACTGACGCGGTAAACAAGAAGGCTAAAGCCGACGGCCGTTACTTCAACCGTTGTTTCTTTTCTCTCTTTAATTTCTTGCTTTAAATAAATTAATTTTAATTATAATTTTATCAGCAGCCTTTCCACAAGCCACACCAGCACATCACAACAACCATCCTACATATATATATTGATTCGGCAACACTGTGTTGTATACGAGTAAATATTTTTGGTTTTGCCTAGTTGTCAGTCAGTCTAGTTTGAATCAGCCATAAAATTCATTAATGTAGCTTATTCAAAGATAATTAAATGCATAGGTTCCTGATCGATTTGCATGGAGTTTCCCTTTATTCAAGTCTGCAGAACAAAGTCAAATTTACTCATCGCTGTACCGTAGCGCATAGGGTTTGAGCTCGGTAGACCACGCGAACTACATTTTGGTGCCCCGTGTGAGGAACTCTACGGCTCGACAGGAATTATTCAAGTCAAACAATCTACGGCTCTGCGTAGGCTACATTCAAAAAAAGAAATCTTTAAATCTAAATAAGAATCAAAAGGTTCACCTGAAGTAAGCCAGCGCCCATTTCGAATTCGGTTCCCGATTATTCCTCCAAAGGCCAAGTCAGCCCATCCCTTCTGAGTCAACCCAACCGCCATCTACATAGTTTCTTCAAGTTTCTTCACTTTGAAAGTCCTAAGGTAGGATCCATCCAATTTCAGTCTGTTTATTTTTGTGATAGTATATTTTAATATGGAGGCCGAAATAGCTATTTTTGAACAGTATTTGATTAAGATAGATTTTTTTAAAAGAAGATGTAGAGTCTCAATTGTTAACCGGTGATTTGCATGTATTGAATCAGACAAAATAAAATTTAAATACTTTAAAATTGAATCTCGATAGTCAGGTTTTAAAATTAGCAAAATATAAAAGCTTGGATATTGCGGAAAATTTTAAAATAACTAATAAAACAGTAAAAGAAATTGATGGTATGCTGGTCAGCATTAATAGATTATTAGATGGTATTAAACAGGATAAATCGACTTCTGAAGAATTTTCTATAAAATTCCCTAAATTTCAATTGCCAATTTTTAGTGGTAATTTTTCGGAATGGTTAGGATTTAAATAAATATTCATAAAAGTAATAGATCAAAATAGAGCACTTGCAAATTCTCAGAAACTGCAATATCTTGTTTCTGCCCTTAAGGGAGACGCTGCGAGATTGGTTAGGGCATTCAGCATCTCAGATGAAAATTATTCCATAGCTTGGCAAACCTTAATACATAGGTATGATAATAAAAGGGAATTGGCTTTTAGGCAAATTCAGAATTTTTTAAATATTAAATTCATTGAAGGTGACTCGGATAGGGCTCTTTATGAGTTTTTGGATATCTGCAATGAGGGTGTTCAAAATCTTGTACATTGGGTTTGGAAAGTAACACTCTTGTGGATTTAATACTGATATATTAATATATTATCCAGTAAAAACTTGATAATTCATTAAAAAAGGACTGGGAGTTGCACATTGATGTGCAGGGTTATCCCTCTTATGAGGGGTTGATAGCATACTTAGAAAAATATGCACGGAGCCTTGCTTTAAAGACCTCACCCAAACCGAATAAGGTTTATTCTCATGCTACATCTGTGTCCCGTCCAAATTCAAATGCAGCTTGCACTCCCTGCATGTTAGGC
Source organism: Cordylochernes scorpioides (assembly GCA_030710605.1). NCBI lineage: Eukaryota > Metazoa > Arthropoda > Arachnida > Pseudoscorpiones > Chernetidae > Cordylochernes > Cordylochernes scorpioides. Next base: position 83,535,100 of record CP092886.1, on the reverse strand, counting down.
AAAAATTCCTATTTATTAACAAAATGTCAGTTGTTCCGAGATAAGTCACTGCAAGAGAGATGGAGGGTTGAAAGAGATAACGGGTTATGTTATAATTGTCTCAGGTCAAACCACTTGGTATTTGCGTGTAAGTTGACTGCAGTTTGCAGAGTATGTAAACTGAGGCATCATACCTTGCTTCACGCATTTACTTCTGAATCACACGACTCTAATTCATTGCCTGGGGCCATACATGCAGTGGAGTTTAGTAATGCCAACAGAGTTGATTCATCAGTGAGATATAATGTAAATTCTTCGGCTCGTCTTAATTCGGTGATTCAAACACATTCAATTAATCATTCTAGTTCTTCTAGTCAGATCTTGCTGTCAACAGCTTTAATAAGGGTGAATGATTTATACGGTAATTCTTGTATGGCCAGAGCTTTATTCAATACTAGATCTCAAAGGACTTTGATAACTGATTCACTAAGAAAAACGTTGAATCTTCCTGTGAATTATTTGAATGCCTCTTTGTATGGCATTGGAGATAACTGCTTAGAAAAGCCGTTAGGAGAGGTGGATATCACCTTCTTTCCTCACTATTTAAACATGTTATTCACCGCTAAGGCCTTAATCTTAAATAAAATCACATATAATCTGCCAAACTTTGTAATGGAGATGAGTCGGTGGCCTCATCTGGTTGGCCTAAGGCTGGCGGATCAAACCTTCGACAAGCCCGCTCCCATTGATATAATCATTGAAGCTGATATTGCCCCAAGTTTGTATACAGTACAAGTTAGGTTTCAAAGCGAGAGGGGTCCAACAGCATGTAATTCGAAGTTGGGTTGGCTTCTCTCGGGCAAAATCATGGCTCAACAATCAGATGGTTCATTGCATCATAGTGTTCTGACATTCTGTGCTACCTCTTGATGTATATAGTTGTTCATTTGTTTTAAATAAATATTAAATTGATGTATATAGTTATTCATTTGTTTTAAATAAATATTAAATTGATGTATATAGTTATTCATTTGTTTTAAATAAATATCAAATTGATGTATATATTTGTTTAGTTATTTTGCATATTTTTCATCTGTGAATTAATCTTATAATTTGGTCTATGAAAATAAAAATAGTGGACCAGTGACCAAAACAAACTGTAAATAGATCGCTTAATGTTATATAGTGAGTTAGTATAGAGAATTGTTAGGCAGGATATATATTAAAATGTTATGCTTGTGTAATTTTAATCTTAATTGAATAAAATATATAAATTATAAATGTGTTATAAATCTTAAATACCAAGCATTAAAACAACTGGCGACGAGGATGGGATTTTAGAAAGAAAAAAGAAATTTAACTGTGAAAAAAAATTATACTTTGAATATGTCTTCAGGTATGTTTGAAAGATTTGACGAAAATCTAGAGAATGTTGAGAATTATATTTATCGCTTGAAGCAATTCATGCTAATTTCTAAAACAAAAGAAGACTTTAAGACGCCATTTCTGATATCAAGCATCGGACCTAAATATTTTGGAATCTTGCGAAATTTGGTCTTTCCGGAGGAGGTTGATCAAGTTCCCTTTGATAAATTATGCAAAATCTTATTGAAACATTTCAATCCTAAGACCAATATAATATATGAAAGATTCGTATTCCAGAAAATGGATCAAAAATCAGGCGAAACAATATCTAAATATATAATACGCCTGAAAGAACAGGCTCAAAGGTGTAACTTTGGAGATTTTTTGCAAGAATCCCTAAGAGACAGATTTGTAGCGGGCATCATTGATACACCGACCCAAAAGAAGCTACTACTGAAGGAAGGATTAACTTTTGAGGGAGCATTAGACATCGCTCTGTCTGCGGAGTCAGCAGATAATGACCTACACAACCTCAAGAGATCCGAAGATGCCCATCGGTCCCCACAGCATCTTCATGCCATCAATAATCCCTGCAAACACTGTGGTAAGAACAACCATCTACACTATAATTGTTTTTTTAAATCAGCTATTTGTAGAGTTTGTGGTAGGGTAGGGAATATTTCTACAATATGTTATAAAAAAGACATTTCTGCCCGTAAATTGCCCAGAAATCCCAAAAATACTTTTAATAAATTTAAAAAGCATGCTAATAATAATAATCCTTCGGGATCTCAAAATAATTTATCATTGAATAATATAAATTTACATCCTCCTTTGACTGAAACAGTATATGTAAATAATATAAAATTGTTGGCTGAAATTGATACGGGTGCAGCCATTACTACATTAACTAAATATGAGTACTTTAAATATTTCAAAAATGTTAAATTAAATAAATGTAATACAGTCTTGACGGGCTATAGTGGCTCTAAAATACCTATTTTGGGCAAGGCTAAATTTGATATAAAATTAAGAAATGTTTCTAGAACCATTGAAATACTAATAACTAATTTAAATTGTTTTAAATTTCTCTTAGGAAGAGATTTCCTTAATCTTTTCAATATTTCATTCAATTATTTGCATAATTTGGACTCTTTTAATATAGATTCACTTTTAAATGATTATGGGTCCATTTTTGAATACAAATCTAACCCTATTAAAGGTATCAAATGCCATCTTGATGTGAAAGCTGATTTTATCCCAAAATTTTACAAATTCAGACAAGTTCCGTTTGCATTAAAACAACTTGTGGAAAATGAAATTGATAAATTGGTTGATTTGAATATTTTGTCTCCAATAGATAAAAGTGATTGTGCTTCACCACTTGTTTGTGTTGCAAAACCAAATGGCCAAATTAGACTTTGCGCTGATTTTAAAAAGAGTTTAAATCCTTACTTAGAGGATATCAAATATCCTATCCCTAACATTGATTTAGTCTTGAGTAATTTTCAAGGAAAGAAACTATTTACTAAATTAGATTTGTCAAAGGCTTACCATCAAATAGAGATGGATGATATTTCAAAAAAGTATTTGGTTGTCTCCACTCACAAAGGTTTATATAAATATAATCGTTTGGCCTTTGGTATAAAGACTGCTTCTGAAATATTTCAGAAGACAATGGAATCCTTCTTCTCGGGAATCAATGATGTTCACATTTATTTTGATGATATTCTTATCGCATCAGAGGATTTGGAAAGCCATTTAGATATTCTTAAGAGAACACTTAATATTCTTAAAGAAAATAATTTTACAATAAATAAAAATAAGTGCTTGTTTGTTAAAAATGAGATTGAATATCTTGGACATAAAATTAATGAATTTGGTATATACCCCTTGAAAGACAAGCTAGCTTGCATAAAGAATTGTCCAGTTCCTAAGAATATAACTGAATTAAAAAGCTTTCTTGGATTTTTGTCATTTTATAGTAAATTTTTGCCAAATCTTTCAGATTTAGCACATCCTTTATACAACCTATTAAAAAAGAATGTTAAATGGTCTTGGAATGCTGGGACAGATAGATCCTTCAATTCCTGTAAAAATGCATTAGATGAGACCACATGTTTATCGCATTATTCCCTAAATTTGCCTTTAATTCTCTCTTGTGATGCAAGTCAGGTGGGAATAGGAGCAACCCTTTCACATTTGAAGGATGGGGAGGAAAGGCCTGTGTGTTTCATTTCCAGAACTTTAAATGTTCATGAAAGAAAATATTCTCAAGTTGAAAGAGAAGGACTTGCAATTGTCTTTGCAGTAAATAAATTAAAAAATTACCTTTTTTGGTAGGAAATTTATCATTTACACTGATCACAAGCCCTTAATAACTATTTTTGGAGATAAAACAAATTTGCCTCCACTCATTGCAAATAGACTTCATAGATGGGCTCTAACTCTTTCAAATTATAGTTTTGAGATTAAGTATAAAAAAGTAAAGGATAATATTATTCCAGATTTCCTTTCTAGATTTCCAGAGTTTCATGAGAATAATATGGAATATAGTGATGGGAGTGGTGAAATTTTACTCTTAAATACTTCCATCATTGACCATGTTCTTGTGGCTCATGAAATACAATTAGACAGGACTTTATTCAAATTGTATAAAATTATTGAGACAGGGGAGTTACCCTCAAGTCCCATTGATGATCTCATTCCTTATTTAAAAAGGATTGATGACTTTACCATTCTCCAAGAATGTATTTTTCTGGAGAATAGGATGGTTATCCCAAAATGTCTACATGAAAGGGTACTTCAAATTTTACATGAGAGCCATGCAGGAACTAATAAAATGAAAATGATGGCACGTTCATCTATTTGGTGGCCCGGCATGGACTCTTCAATAGAAATAATTACAAAAAATTGCAGAACTTGTCTTTCTAATGAAAGTTTGCCTCCTCAAAGGACTGAGAGTTGGCCTAAATATGCAGGACCATGGAGGAGGGTTCACATGGACTATTTCAATTTCAAAAACAAACTGTTTTTACTAGCAGTAGATTCATTTTCTTCATGGGTTGAAGTTTCTGAAGTACCATCTACCAGTGCATATTTTTGTATAAACTTTATGAGAAATTGTATTGCTCGATACGGATTTCCACAAGTAGTGGTTTCTGATAATGGTCCTCCTTTCTTTAATAGTGACTTTGGTGATTTTTTGTCTAAGAATGGCATATCCCATGTGACATCTCCCCCATATCACCCAAAATCGAATGGACAGGCAGAAGTCTCTGTAAGAGAGGTAAAGAAATTGCTAAAAAAGCAATTATATGAAAATGAGCAGGTGGAACTAAATTTGGCTCTGTCCAGGGCTTTGTTCTTTCTAAGGACCGATGTAAATATTAGGAAAGGGACATCACCTGCGGAACTGTTTCTTGGAAGAAAGATCAGATCAAGACTTTCGGTGTTATCAAAAGAAGAAGTAAAAGCCTCCAAATTCAATAGTCAATATGTTAACAGTAAATTTAAAGTGGATGAGACTGTGAAGTTTAGGTGGATTACTAATGGGCATCCCTCTTGGTATACAGGAAAGATAATTAAAATACTAGGAAGGAATGTTTATTTAATAAAACAAGGTGACAGTATAAAAAAGGTTCATCAAAACTACATTAGAAAAATGTTGCCTGGTAAATCACATCCCACTAATATGAATGATGCTGAACGTGTGCCAACTCCAATCTCGGAGGAGAAAAGTATCACAACCCCCAGGTATCCTCAGAGGGAGCGCAGATGTCCGCAGAGATATGGAGAGTAAATAAATAAATATGGGGGGCCAAGCCTAAGAAGGGGGAATTGATGTATATAGTTGTTCATTTGTTTTAAATAAATATTAAATTGATGTATATACACTGGTGTCCAAAAAATAAGAAACTTTTGTTTTTTAATGATATGTTTTAAAATATACAACGCTAAAAGCTAAAAAGTAATTTAATTAGGTATTTTAAGTCGTAGAATTTATTTATCGCAACCATTCGATTCGGTAAAATTGAAAATATGCAAAATTTTGCTTGTATTTATAAGTGTTCTATTTGGCGTGTCGTTTACCCCATCTGAGAATTGTCCAATTATAATTTTATTTAATCCTTAGTTAATTATGAATTTACAAAATATTTAAGCAGATGATTTAAAATTGAGAGCTGTTGGAAGAATGGAGGCAGGGCAATCACAAGTTGAAGTAGCAAAATGGCTAAATGTGAATAAATCTGTGGTCAGCAAAATATGGAAACAGTTCATTGAGACAGGAACCATCAAAGGAAAATAAGGTTCTGGTAGAAAAAGAAAAACAGCTACCTCTGAAGACCGTTATCTGGTCGTAACTGCCAAGCGCCATAGGGAGATGACAGCTATTCAACTCTCTAATGAACTCTCAAGTGCTACTGGAACGAGAATTTCAATACAAACTGTTTACCGAAGGCTTCACGAAGGTGCTCTTTATGCAAGACGACCAATGGTCTGTATCCATTTAACCTCTGCTCACAGGAGAGCCCGCTTGAATTGGTGCTTGGAACATCACGCCTGGACTCATGATCAGTGGGCCAATGTTCTCTTCAGTGACGAGTCAAGATTTAGTTTAAACACAGATTCTCGACGAGTTTTCATCTGGAGGGAGCCTGGAACCCACTATCATCCCAGTAACATCAGGGAAATAGACAGTTTTAGAGGGGGCAGTCTCTTAGTCTGGGCTGGCATCAGTTCTAGCAGACGCACACCCCTCCACATTTTTTTCTGGGGGCACTTTAACTGCCCAAAGGTACAGGGACGAGATCCTTGAGCCCTATCTAAGACCTTATAGAGATCAAATTTGTCACAATTTAATTTTTGTGGACGATAATGCTCGTCCGCATAGGGCTAGGCTAGTCAATTAATATCTCCAGAGTGAGAATATTCGATGGATGGATTGGACAGCCAGATCTCCGGACCTGAATCCAATAGAGCATGTGTGGGATGCTCTAGGGAGGCGTATTGGAGCTCGTCACCCCTCTCCCAGAACCCTCGTTGAGCTAAGAACTGCTCTATTGGAGGAGTGGGGTTTACTACCCCTGGAATCCCCTCCAAAGCCTGGTAAACAGTATGAGGGCTCGCTGTGAGACCTTGATAGCTGTTAGAGGTGATCATACTCCCTATTGATATCTTATTTCTTTAAGATCTGGAACCTTAGCTTTGGGTATGTTGGTAATAATTTGCATATTTCATAATTTCAAATATTTTTTTAAATTTTCATATAGCTAGTCAAATTCTCCATAGTTTAAACTATTTGTATACTAAATTTTATATTTGTTAATAAATTAGCTTTTGAGAAATTTCAATATTGGTTAAGTTTCTTATTTTTTGGACACCAGTGTAGTTATTCATTTGTTTTAAATAAATATTAAATTGATGTATATAGTTATTCATTTGTTTTAAATAAATATCAAATTGATGTATATATTTGTTTAGTTATTTTGCATATTTTTCATCTGTGAATTAATCTTATAATTTGGTCTATGAAAATAAAAATATTGGACCAGTGACCAAAACAAACTGTAAATAGATCGCTTAATGTTATATAGTGAGTTAGTATAGAGAATTGTTAGGCAGGATATATATTTAAATGTTATGCTTGTGTAATTTTAATCTTAATTGAATAAAATATATAAATTATAAATGTGTTATAAATCTTAAATACCATAGATAATCAATTCAGAAAGTTCTGGGAGTTGGACTCTATTCCGCCATGTACCCAACCTATCCTAACCAAAGAAGAAATGGATTGTGAACAACACTTCAAAACTAATGTTTTAAGGACTACAACTGGAAGGTATCAAGTAAGATTACCCTTTAGGGTTACTCCGAATTTCGGAAATTCGAAAAGAGTTGCTTTTAGGAGATTTCTTTCTCTTGAAAATAAGTTATTAAAGAGTGAGCAACTTTATAGTCGGTATAAACTTTTTATGAAGGAATATTCATCGCTAAATCATATGCAAATTATTTCAGCTGTAGAGATTCCTAAATCCGCGTCCCAGGTCTATTATATGCCACATCATTGTGTGCTAAAAGAGGAGAGTACTACCACTAATCTCAGAGTAGTCTTTGAAGCCTCAGCTTGCTCTGATGATAGTCCCTCTTTGAATAAAGCCTCGCATATAGGTCCTAAGTTACAAACAGACATCTTTGACCTTCTATTGAGGTTTCGGACTTTTTTTTGTTGCACTATCTGCAGATATTGAAAAGATGTACAGGCAGATATTGATTCATCCTGATGATAGTGACTATCAGAGAGTCTTGTGGCGTGATTCACCATCAGATGCTATTCAAGAATATAAGTTAACAACAATCACTTATGGAACAGCATGCGCTCCATATTTGGCCATTCGAACGTTGCATCAGTTGGCGGATGACGAAGCGATGAATTATCCTGTTGCTTCGGAAATTGTGAAGAGAGATTATTATTAAAGGTCAAAGACTCTTCCAGTAAGATATGTCAAGTAAGAAGTTTCAGAAGATGAGTTTCGTTTAATTGTAAAACATTACAAGCTTTCGGGCAATGCCCTTCTACAGGTAAAATAAAAATAAAAAAAATTAAAGGTAAATTAAGGTAACTAAGCGACTAAGAATTAAACAATTTAAATATATAACAGCTAACCATAGAAAACAAAAACAGAATAAGATATATATACACGTTCGCGTGAGACTACTTGCGCGTCTGGATCTGAATGAATTAAAATTGTGTTAATATTTGAAAAATTAGAGAGTTAGAAAAATTATTACAAGGATATTACATAATTAAATATATCCAAGTAAGTATTATGGGTAAATTTGTGTGGTTAATGACTATGCTATGGACTGCCATCTATGAATGATTAGTGAGAGAAAAACCGTTTTTGACCGGTGTGACTGAGGTGGTGGAAGGGGGGTTATTAATATACCAGAGGTATAATCTGAAAAATTCAGTTGGAGATGTAGTTTGTGTAGGTTGCGGGAATGTCTATTTTTATATTCATGCTGTGTAGCTTATTATGTCGATGACCTTCTTACAGGAGCATATACTGTGGAAGAGGCACAAGTTTTGATTCGACAGATCATTACTTTGTTATCAGAAGGAGGTTTTCCCATTAGGAAATGGGTTTCTAACAGTCCAAAAATACTTGACTTCCTACCTAAAGATCAAAAGGGCATTAATCAATCCTTTGATTTCAAGAGTCTCCCGTCGGTTAAATTATTGGGCATTTTGTGGGATCCGAGCTTAGACTCATTTACCATCAGAGTGAAGCCCCCTGATATTCAGGTATCTTCTAAGAGGTCGCTTCTATCATTGATTGCGAGAATCTACGATCCTTTGGGCTGGATGGCTCCTTTGGTTATCATTTTTAAAATAATGTTGCAAAAACTCTGGGCCAAGGGATGCAACTGGGATGAGAGATTACCCGAGTGTATTCAAAGGCAATGGACAGGCATTGAGGGAGATATTGACCAATTGAACAAAATTTCAATCCCGAGGTACATTCCTTGCCGAAATTCTAGTCTCACTCTAGAATTACATGGATTTTGTGATTCTTCGGAAAAGGGCTATCAAGCAGTTATTTATGTAAAATCTTGTAAGCATGATGGATCAGTTAATATATCTTTAATTGCATCTGAACAAAGGTTGCTCCAATCAAGGTCTTATTTTTGCCCCGCTTGGAACTGTGTTCAGCTTTGCTGTTAGCAAATTTATTTGTTGCGGTGAAAGAGTCATTGAGTTTACATTTTAATCAAATTTTCTTGTGGAGCGACTCCACCATTGCTCTTAATTGGATAAAATCAGAATCTAAAAGATGGAAGACTTTTGTTGCTAATAGGGTTTCAGCTATTCAGAGAAGGACACCATCCCATTCATGGTTCCATGTACCAGTTTCGGAAAACCCTGCAGACGTGGCTACAAGAGGACTAACTCCTGCACAATTGGTTGATTACCAGTTATGGTGGCCGGGACCACATTGGTTGCAGGACCAATCGGTTAATTCTTAAATCGATTTGCCTCCCTCAGATGAACTCTCTCCGAAAACATTGATTGAGGAGAGGTCGACAATCTTGGTCTATCACTCTATAATGGGACCTATGCCTGAATTACTTCTGAAATACTCATCTTGGATAAGAACAGTTGATGTAATAGCATTTTGTTCGAGATCCATTTCAAATTGTAAATCAACTAATAAATAGTTAAATCGATTCCTATCGGCCTCAGAAATTCATAATGCAACGGTTAAAATCATCATATTAATTCAAAATCAAGAATTTACTCAGGATATTGGGTGGCTTCGAGATAAGGGCTTTGTGTCGGGGAAAAGCAATCTCAGGTTTCTAAATCCTTTCCTTGATGCTGATGGAATTCTTAGAGTTGGAGGAAGACTTCAACATTCAAATCTTGACTATAATCAAAAACATCCAATAATCCTACCAAAAAACATCAATGTATAGATTTGATTATCGAACATTATCATAAGCAATCTCTACTTTCGGGTCTACAAACAACATTATCTATGGTTTCTGAGAAGTATTGGATTATTTCTTGTAAAGCTGCAGTGAAGAGAGTTCTGAACCAGTGTATTACCTGTTTCAAGCATCGATCCAAGGTCGTGACTCAAATTATGGGTGAATTGCCACTTGAAAATGTGGTGCCATTCCGGCCTTTCCAACGAGTCGGTGTAGATTTGGCGGGCCCTATCATTACCTAGCCAATGTTAAAAAGATCAAAAATACTGTTTAAGACTTATATTGTTTTATTCATTTGTTTCACCACCAAGGCAATACATCTTGAGGTGGTTTCTGATCTCACTGCAGAAGCATTTATAGCTACTCTTTGGAGATTTACCTCGAGACGCGGCTTGCCTTCAGATATTTTCAGTGATAATGCTACAAATTTCAAATTGGCCAATAGAGTTTTGTTGGATTTTTACAGGGGATTAGATATTCAAAATTTCTGTGCTCAAAAAGGGATTAGGTGGCATTTTATTCCTCCCTCCGCTCCCCATTTTGGTGAACTTTGGGAGGCAGGTATTAAATCTGTTAAGTCATTTAATCAAAGTAACGAAGTCGGCCATTCTTAACTTTGAAGAATTTTATACGTTGCTTACTCAGATAGAAGCAATTTTGAATTCTAGACCACTTCTCCCCCTTGATTCCAACTTTGATTCTTATGAACCACTAACTTGATTGGTTCCCCTATTCTAGCTATTCCAGATGAAGTTATGGATAATTTAAGTCACGTTTCCCGTTGGAAATGCATCCAATCAATGAAGAATAGTTTTTGGAAAAAATGGTCCTAAGACTATCTTAATCTGTTACAAGCACGTCCAAGGTGGCATAAGACTCATCAAGATCTACAATCTGGACAGCTTGTACTCATGAAACAAGTCTCCACACCTCCTCATTGGCCTCTGGCGCGAATCATCAAGACCTATAAAGGACCAGACGGACACGTGCGAATCGTAGACCTTAAAACTCCAAATAATGTACTCAACCGTCCCATCACCAAGATATCTCCTCTGCCATTCAAGGAGTGAATTTTATTCTTGTTGGACTTGGCTGTCCAACAGGGGGGGGGAGTATGTTTGGTTAAAAAATGTATGTTTCTTATTTGTCATTTATTGTAGAAAAAAATTGTTGGTCATTTTTTATTTTACATAATTCTTTATTTTAATTTTAATCTATATATATATATATATATATATATATATATATATATATATATATATATATATATATATATATATATAAACGATAAGGAAGAGTAAGGAGAAAAGTTTTTATTCAATTAAACTTGTGACAAGCTTTCGGGCAGTCACGCCCTTCAACAGGTAATAAAAAGAACAATTGACTATTAAAATAGGAAACAAACTGAGCTTTAAACAAAAATGATACAACTGCAGCCTGGCCGCGAGAAAACGTGAAATCGGCAAAGTAATGTGAGGTGGGGGGGGAGGGGGTTTATCCGGTTTTTAAGTTAATACATATATCATGATATTGTTTAGGTAAATCTATATGTCGATTAATACTGTCATTAGAAATGGATAAAATGGCTTCTATGATTAATCTCTGGTGTTTACTGGGAATGTTATTGTACAAGGTGGTGAGAGAATCTAAATTGAAAGAATGGCCAGTATTATGGGTGTGGTTGTATATGAAGGTCTGCCGTCTTTATTATTGATGCACCTATAAACGATAAGGAAGAGTAAGGAGAAAATATTTTTATTCAATTAAACTTGTGACAAGCTTTCGGGCTTATATAATAAAGACGGCAGATCCTTCATATACAACCACACCCATAATACTGGCCATTCTTTCAATTTAGATTCTCCCACCACCTTGTACAATAACATTCCCAGTAAACACCAGAGATTAATCATAGAGGCCATTTTATCCATTTCTAATGACAGTATTAATCGACATATAGATTTACCTAAACAATATCATGATATATGTATTAACTTAAAAACCGGATAAACCCCCTCCCCCCCCCACATCACATTACTTTCCCGATTTCACGTTTTCTCGCGGCCAGGCTGCAGTTGTATCATTTTTGTTTAAAGCTCAGTTTGTTTCCTATTTTAATAGTCAATTGTTCTTTTTATTACCTGTTGAAGGGCGTGACTGCCCGAAAGCTTGTCACAAGTTTAATTGAATACAAATCTTTTCTCCTTACTCTTCCTTATCGTTTATACAATCTATGGAGAAAGTTTTCAAGTAATTATATATATATATATATATATTGATTCGGCAACACTGTGTTGTATATATATTTTTTGTTTTGCTTAGTTGTCAGTCAGTCTAGTTTAAATCATCCATAAAATTCATTAATGTAGCTTATTCAAAGATAATTAAATTCATAGGTTCCTGATCGTTTTGCGTGGAGTTTTCCTTTATTCAAGTATGCAGAACAAAGTCAAGTTTACTCATCGCTGTACCGTAGCGCATAGGGTTTGAGCTCGGTAGACCACGCGAAGCACAATTAGTATTAGCTGAAATCTTAATATACTTCCAGACAACAATACCACTGAAAAAAAAATCACTCTTCAGCTTTGCTTTGCAGATGTACGAGGGGTGTCCCATAAGTCCGTGGCCCAACCATGAGAACAAAATCTTAGAAACTAATAAATTTTACCATATATACCTTGAGCCTTGTATAAAGATATGTACATTTTTGAGTTTCTACAACTAACCGTTTTTTGTTATAGGTTCTGAAAGAAGACAAGAAACAGGAATCATCTAAAATATAGATAAACGAGATTTGTGTTGTAATAAAATATCTTTGTAAGAAAGGAATGTCGCCGAAGGAAATCTATGAATATATAGTGGATACATTAAGGGAAGATGCTCCTTCCTATAGCACAGTAAAAATGGATAGCTGCGTTTAAATTAGGGAGGATCAGCACCGAAGACGAACATGGACCAGGAACACCTGTTGAGTCAGTTACTCAAGAAAACATCGACATCTACATGATTTGTTATGTTGGACAGAAGAATGACAGTTCGTCAGATAGAAGAGACCTTGGGTATTCCAAAAACACAAGTGGATCGGATCATGAGAGAACACTTGGGCCTAAGGAAGCTTTCTGCCCTTTGGGTTCCCAAACCTTTGACACCCGATCAAAAAGCTGTAAGGAGAAAGTAATTTTCGGACAATCTTGCGTTATTTGAAGCCAATCAAGAGGAATTTGTTAATAGATTTGTCACCATGGATGAGACCTGGGCCCATTACTTTACACCAGAGTCCAAGCAACAATCCATGCAATGGAGATACTCCGGTTCCCCTCCCCCCAAGAAAGCCAAGACAGTTCCATCAGCAGGGAAGGTTATGGTGTCTGTCTTTTGGGATTCCGAGGGTGTACTTCTCCTAGACTTTCCGAATAAGGGTCAAACCATCACTGGCGATTATTATGCAAATCTTGTGAAGCAACTGCGAGAAGCTATTAAAGAAAAAAGAAGAGGAAAGCTGTCCAGGAAGATTGTTTACCATCAAGACAATGCTCCGAGTCATCGGTCGCTGCAAGCCATGGCTACTATTTATGATTCTGGCTTTAAACTTTTACCATATGCACCCTATTCACCACATATAGCTCCGTCTGACTTCAACCTATTTCTTAATTTGAAAAAATCACTTTCTGGCATTCATTTCACCTCAGATGAAGTGGTCATTAATGCTGTAACCTCATTTTTTGAGTCACTTGAAACATCGTTCTTTTTGGAGGGTATAAAAGCATTAGAACATCACTGGAAAAAGTGTATAGACCTTGAAGGGGATTATGTTGAAGGATAAACATAATCATTTTATTAGTCATTTTATTTATATGTCGGGCCACAGACTTATGGGACACCCCTCGTATTTTGCACCATGAAAGGGTAAAATGCAACAGATAAATATACTTGGATATCTTTTATTAAAAAGGCATATATTGGATCAAAATATAATTTATTTTATCAATATTTCAGTTGGCTGAACGCCACACTTTATCAAAGTGTTATAACATTTTAAAATGTTATAACACCTTGATAAAGGTTGGCGTTCTGCCAACTGAAATATTGGTAAAATAAATGATATTTTGATCTAATATATGCCTTTTTAATTAAAGATTTATTTATGGATAGCTCTATTTTCAAAACTTGAATATCTATATTTTTAAAGCTCAGACTTCGATTTCACATAAAAAAAAAGAAAGCAACAACTACCGATATTGCTAAGAAAAAAAAAACAAAGTTCGGCGAATTTTCCACATTTCGCCAATATCTGTATTTTTATTATTCCTAATCGCCCATTCCCCTCAGGCAAATAATATAGTAAAATTTATCACTAAAAGAACTTTCATCCAATACCAATTAACAAACGATGATCATATTGAAATCTAATTTATCAATAAACATTTACAGGTATTAGGATTCCTTTAAGTGTTCATTATTAGATACATATAAATACCTGGACTACATCACATTGCAAGATTGAACCCCACATTTTCATACATTCCCTATCATTCTGGAAATAGAAGAAGCAATAGCTCTCAAATTGTGTGTTAAGGCGTTGATTCAAAACTAACTCTTTGTCAATCATTTATGGCAATAACCCTAAATCCCTTCAAATCAATGACAGAATCAAAACATGAACAATGTTGAAATTTACCCGATACTATGCAACTTACACCTTTCCGATTATAAAGGTGAAACAGAAGGAAATTAATCAACATAAGAATCAAAGAAGATAAAGCAACATAAAAATAACAAATGATAAAATTCACTAATTTTCTAAAAATATGCAGTAATCCGACCAGAACTCAGAATTCAAAATTCCGAATATACATTGTATTTTACAAATCAAAACATCAAATTTAATACTTTAAAGCAATAAAATTAGAATAAAATTCCACTTCTATTCAACTTCTATGAAGCAATATCTTTCCCTAATAAAAAAAAAATCATCCACTAAAAATAATTGAGATGTATAAAAATTCGTTGTTTTAGGAAGCTATATTATTTCTCCATATTCTGCATATCAAATATCCTAATTCTCCTAATGAATCCTCCCATCACTAAAACATTATATATTTTATATTTATTTATTATATTATATTTGTTTATTATCGTTAAAAAATACCAAATCTTATTCCACTTGTTATGCCTTATTTTATATAATTTCCATTAATCGTAACTATAGGTTGAGTTAGGTTAAAGAGCGCTAAAAACTCCAATAATATATTTATTTGATATATAAAAACTTATCGGTAAATTATTTACACAATTAATTTGATAAATAAAATGTCCCGCAATTTACATAACAATCTTCAATCAACTTTCCTTACTTAATCGTTCATCAATATATGCATATATCATCTTGAATTATCAATATCCAGCATTTTATTAAGCAAACATGTTGAGTTATACAAAGCACTGTCCGAAACCTGATGACCATATATGTTGTATTTAGTTTCTTTATAAATGGCTCTCCTACACATTTAACCAATCTTTAAATATATTTATATAACCTATCATTATTAAAAAGAACTAATTTTCGACCAAAATATTAATTTGAAATATTTTCATAAATATCTATTATATATCACCTGTGTGTGAGTGATGAAATATTTTAATAGATATTATATATCAAATAAAACGTATACATGCATATTATATGTGGAATATATACATTCTATTAACAAATATTATATACCACACACACAAAAGCGCTTATTTTCAATAGGTTTAATAGGATAAATATAAAACAGAGATTATGAGTGGATAAAAGAGAGAGAGAGGACAAAACACATATAAAACCCGTTACCAAATATAAAGTTGAAATATAATTTCTTGGTAGCAGGAGAAACTCTTCGAAAGATTATCCGCTGGAGAGAAATCCGCTTTATATGCTAACCGTTCTTCCCCTGATCTCCAATTCAATTCCTTCTATAAGCACAATATATGTTTCAATCAGGAGAAAATTCCGATTGTTTAATTTCTAATTCTATCCTTATAATATGCAACTTGAAAAAAAAAGAGTTTACTTATTAATTCCTCAATGTTTGAAAAATAAAAATAATATGTTTTCTTCCATTCAAACACACACTCGAAAAAAGACTGTAAACTGAGTAAGTAGATAGTGTAGATGCAAAGAGAATATTTTACTAAAGGAAAAGATTGAAATAAGCTATAAGGGATTATAATTTTTTTGACATGATTGACTCGATGCTAATTGGCAGATTAAGGTCCCGTGATAGTGAAGAACCAATTAGCGGGCTATTAAACCGAGTTTATTAACAATTTACACAAAACCTCTCATTAAGACATGTAAAAGACATTTCAAGAAAGAAAAAAAAGCAAATAATGATATAAAGAATAAATATTTGAAAATCAATTATACATAGTTATTTCAATGCTTATTAAACTCCCCCCGCCCTGAGAATAATAAATATGAATATTTAAACATTTGAGAATAGACACAACAAAATTGTTAGAATATATATGTTATATAAATATTATTTCATACCCCAAATTATAATTTCTAGAACAAATTACTCTGTTTAAATCGACCGCCAGTTGTCGCGACTTTCTCTATATAAATATATTGTTGTTGTTTCCCGTTGGCCGGCTTAAATATTGTTGTACATATGTAAATACTTAATCTTTTATTTTATTCTCTCTTTACGCCTCAAATCAGGTATTTCTTCCTTAAATATGTATTTTATATTCCATAAGCTCAATTAAAGCTATTTCTGAACTTAACTATTTTTTTATTATTTTTACCACGACTGCAATATCAATAATATGAAATGCTCATATATCGAAACAATACCATAATACTAATGAAAGTGTATTCACATAGTTTATAAAAATAATGTTATGCTTCAAATATTACCCACTATATCAGTATTTGTTGACTAGCAACCTGGCTGTGTGCGAAGGGAGTGCGAGAGCGGAAACATCCTAGATAACCTTCTCTCCCGCATGGAGCAGTACGCCAACAACCTTGAGAGTCTTGTAGAGGAGCGCACCTCGGACTACCTGGAGGAGAAAAGAAAAGCCGAGAACCTGCTCTACCAGCTGCTGCCCAAGTAACGCTTCGCTCCTAGGTTATAGGGACAGCTGTACACAGCGGCTATATATACATTGTCAAACCATTTCGAGCTCCAATTAAGATGGGATTAGACGAAAAAATACGTCCTATTACTTTCTATTATACATTTTATTATATTCACGAGTCGAGAGAATAGCGATTTGTGGATTTTCTTTTAATAATTTGATTTTAAAATTTATTAAAATTTGCATTTTTGAATTCCAATGAAATTTAAATGAATCTTATAACTTTTTCTCTCGGGGTGTAGCGAGAATAGTGTACGATATTGATTCAGTAGTAAAATAAAATTATACAAAATTCATTTAATATAATATATCAGGTTTTAGTATTCATGAATATAGTGCAAGATAAATTTTGAGAAAAAGTAAAATAACAAAATATCAAAATATATTTTCATAAAATTAATTAAAATATATTTACTATTCAATATATATTTTTTATTACAATGGATCATTTATTTTTAGTTGAAAACATTAAGGTATTCATTTTTGAATTTAGGTTAATGAACTGCCTATACAATAGTCTATACGTCTTCCTTACCTTAATCTACAGATATTTCAGGGACTTCTGATTAGGGAAAATCGCCTATTACCTGCAACCACAATATATTGGCAAGTTCAAACCTTTTCTTGTTATTTTTTCATCAGATAATCCAATGGTGATTTGTCGCTTATTCAGAGGGGATAGGGGAGCAGTCTCACCAGTCAAATACTTGTTTGATAAATTATTATCACAAGTTCTGACATTCAGATTTTGTCTATATGCCATATTGAAGGCCTTGATCCTAAGTGCTTAATGATTATTCGTCGATTATTTCCTGTTCGCTCCTCTTATACTTTCTACCACTATTTATTTTCCTTGAGTTTTAGGTAAACAAATGTGTTTGAAAATTCGGTCTCGGTGTGTGAAATCTTGAAATTATGTTAGAATGCAAAAGTCTATATATAATCTAATAAAATGTTTGTTAGAGAAACTTTAGAAAATTCAGGGCACTGGAAACCAAGTAAACGCGTTCCACCAGTTTGCCTTTATCATATTCCCATTACCTTTTACTATTTAATTCAAAGAGAAATTAAAGAGCATTCCACAGTATTTAAGGGTAATCGTCTCATTGGAAACTACATGAAGGCCGATATGTGTTTGAATTAGGTGTAGTCCACCTTGTTACATATCACAGAAGCGGTGCACTAACGACATATTGAAAGTGAATAATTAACTTTAAGAGGCTTCTACTTTCGATCTCTGCGTTGGGCCCCCAGTTGTCCTTTCTCAATATATCAAATATTAAAACTATACTCTTGATGATTTTTCTCCCGTCTTTGAAGATTCTGATATATTTTCCTAGGAGAGTCTTCACATGTTAGAGTAAATGTATGTTTCTAGGTAGAGAAAATGATGTGATGAACTTAAAGCACCAAGTCTTCTAGAATGATCAGTTCCTTAAACAATTTTTCAGAGTTCCTCGTTTACCAAATTCCTGAACTCAAATTAAAATCGTGAACGTAAAACAAATATTGCCAAGATTCTTCCGACATTCTTTAGATTCTAAATATGTCTGAATGTTGTCATCAATTTTCCTAATTACAGCCTTTAGATTTTTAAATTGAAATTCAATAAACTATTAATTTTCAAAATTAATTCCGCAAAAACAAACGCTACAAAAAGTTATTATTAATTTTGTTGGAATATAAAATATGTAGACTTGATGAAATAACTGTTAATCAATATTCTAGTGCCTTCAAATTAATAGATATTGTCACGAAATTTGTTTATAGAAAATGTAAAGCAAATGTCTCTATTAGTAAATATGTAAATACTTCATGTTTAATGTCATATAAGGAAGGTATATAAATTCTGTAGCTGATTTTTCATTTTTTCTACTTTTGTTGTGAGGAAAAACATCACTAAAAAAGGGTATAAATTGGTTAATAAAATTTTAATTTGAAACTGTGACAATTGGTGGAGACGCCGGATAAAACCTTGGAATAATAAAAACGGCTGAATTAAATTTGCAGGAGAAGTCTTCGACTTAAGGTAATATCTCCTGATTTGGGAATGCTTGACACAAGACCAATCATGATAAAGAATGAATCTGGAGAAACCTCATCCCAAGTACCTTCAACTTACCTTTCCTTGCAACAGCCAAGATTCCCTTCCACATTTGCTGGAGATGGAAGTCAAGACGCCAAAAAGTGGCTGAATAAATATAGAAGAGTTTCCAAATTCAATAGATGGGATGACACTATGTGTCTGGCAAATGCTGTGTTTTTTATTGAGGGAACACCTCGAAAATGGTATGAAAATAATGAAGAAGCTCTGACTTCCTGGGATGCCTTTCAGAGGGCTCTAAGTGAAGCTTTTGGCCAACAATAAGAGGTAATTAAAGAAGCTGAGTCTCTACTGAAGAATAGAGCTCAAAGGGGGAAGGAATCTTCGGAGGCCTACATTCAGATTGTACTGTACCTATGTCAAGTAGTTAATCCCCGGATGGATGATGAAACTAAATTGGAACATCTGATGAAGGGAGTCGCAGAGGACATTCAACAGATATTGATTGAAAAATATGTTGAAAATATAAATAAATTCCTAAAAGAAGGCCGAAAAATAGAGATAATGAGAAAGAGAAGAATATCTTCAAGATTTGCACGACCTCCAAATGTAGCTCCCATGGCCTACGAGGAGGATCTTTCGTCTTTAATCAGAAGAATTGTCCAAGAAGAAATACAGAAAGCAATAGCCCAACCCAGGCCGACCACATATTCAATAGAAGACCTGATAAGAGAGGAAGTAAAAATAAAATTTTCATTACTCTCTAAAAGACCGTCAGTTCTGGTAAGTAACCAAACACGATCATTCAGGATGCATGAGCCATCTAAAAGAACAGATTATTATTCTCCCCCTGTTCTGCCAAAATCTCAACAATGGAGGACTCCAGACGATCGCCCTTTATGTTCCATTGTGGAAGACCTGGTCATATCATCAGGTATTGTTGAGAAAAAAAAACAAGTTTTTGCTGATGCCCGCGTCAGGAGGGAACGAAGGAGACCAACAACACTCGGTGACTATATGCCAAATATCGACGAAATTGAGCCTAGGATTCCTCCAGCTCGCCAACCTAGGAGTGCCTCACCCTTTCCGGGGAGAAATATAAGTACAAGACGCAGGCCGTCAAGATCACCTGCTAGGGCGAACAGCCGCTCATCCTCAAGAGAAAAGGGGAAAACTAGAACTGGCGACCTGCTTAGGAGGTAAGGCCGCATGAATATTAAATCCTTCATCGACGATTGCGACCAAATTAAAGACATATTTTGTTAAGATTACTATGAAAGGGATTGAGGTATTGGCTTTGGTGGATTCAGGAGCAGATTATTCGGTTACCTCCGAAGATTTTCGTCGTCTCATAAAAGTTTCTATGTAATCTAGCAGAGGGCCGATTATAAGGGTAGCTAATTCCAAATGTGTCAGGGCCCTAGGACGATGTGTCTTAAGGATAAACATTAATGAACTTATTCAACCATTCGAGTTTATTGTATTGACGGAATGTAGTCATAATGTCATCCTTGGTTGGGATTTTCTGAAATTATCTCGAGTTAAAATTAATTGTGGGGAAAATGAGCATTACTTAAAATAAGCTCCTATGAGGGAAGAACTCTGTTCATTAGACACCTTTCGCAATTTAGAGGATAGCATTATTCCACCCAACTCAATCAATAAATTTGTTGTATATAGTATAATCTGTGTATATATAAAGATCCGGCAACACTGTTGGTATAATCAATTGAGCCATAATAAATATGTAATTCATCTAGCGTAGTGCTTTATTGCGTGGCTATATATATATAGACTGTAACTATGTTATAGATATATGTTTAAATAGGGTTTGCTGTTTGCCAAATGTTATATGGAAACAGTATAACTTGTAAAACATTGTGGCAGCGCCGGGATACGGAAAGATAAGTAAAATTCTGAAAATATTAAGCCTAACGTTCGAAATTTAGAGAAGACTAGATATATGTAAATCATATTGGAAAAAGTCAATTTGGTGATAATTTATATTTAATTCATACATTTCAAAAAGTTACTTTATATTCGAATTGATATATTTTAAAAAATTTCATTTATATTCAAAAAGATATATTTCAAAAAAGGCAATTAATATATTCGAATTGATACATTCCAAAAAAATAATTTATATTCGAATTGATACATTTCAAAAAGTTAATTCATATATTCGAATTTCTACAATTCAAAAGTTTATTTATATATTCGAATTGATACATTCAAGAAGTTTATTTATACTCGATTTGATACATTGAAAAAGTTAATTTATATTCGATTTAAAAAAAAAATAAGAAGCTCTTTTTAAATAAATACGTTTGAAAGTAAGAAAGAAAGAAAAATTAATATATGTATATCATATAAGATTTTGTATATTTTAATAAAAATATTATTTTTTAATTTAAAAATGAGTAAAAAGAATAAGAATATAGATAAATATTATAGAAAAAAGAAGAATGTAGATAAAGATTCTATAGAATAAAAAATATAAAAATATAAAGAAGAAGAATATAAAAGTTCTAAAGAAGAATGCAAATAAAGATTATAAAAAGAAGAAAATATATTTAAAGATTGTAAAGAAGAGAAGACTATGGAGTTAAAGTTTATAAAGGAAAGGAATATATTGAGACGTTACAGAAACAATTTTCAATTGTACATAAATTCCTTTAAAATGTTACTTTAATTTTTCATATGTTTATTTTCAATTTCTTTTTCTCATTCATTAAAAGTCAATGATGTACATACTAAAGTAGTAAAAACTCAATAAAAACGATATGTAAAAATATACATAAACAAATGGCTTGTAAAAGAAAGCAGCAATAAATCAGTTTAGGCAAAATGTCTATTTCATTAACAAACATTTCACTTTTAAAATAATAAACTTTAAAAATAAAGTTTTACTAAACTAAAATTAGCGTTTTAAAAATAAAAACGTGGCAATATATATCAAGATTATAAAGAATAATAATATTTACATAAAGATTGTATAAAGAAGAAGAATATAGATGAAGATTATGAAGAAGATAAAGGTTCCAAAATATAGATCCAAATAAGAGTGCAAGAGAATTCCAGCCACAATAGAAGTGCTAGATGAGATTGTAGGATTGATCAATTGGCATTCCACTTAGTGAAAGCCTGAATAGGATTGATCAATTGGCATTCCACATAGAGAAAGCCTGAATAGGATTGATCAATTGGCATTCCACTTAGAGAAAGCCTGAATAGGATTGATCAATTGGCATTCCACTTAGAGAAAGCCTGAATAGGATTGATCAATTGGCATTCCACTTAGAGAAAGCCTGAATAGGATTGAATAATTGGCATTCCACATAAAGAAAGCCTGAATAGGATTGATCAATTGGCATTCCACTTAGAGAAGCCTGAATAGGGTTGATTAAATGGCATTCCACTTAGAGAAAGCCTGAATAGGATTGATCAATTGGCATTCCACTTAGAGAAAGCCTGAATTGGATTGATCAATTGGCATTCCACATAGAGAAATCCTGAATAGGATTGATCAATTGGCATTCCACATAGAGAAAGCCTGAATAGAATTGATCAATTGGCATTCCACTTAGAGAAAGCCTGAATAGGGTTGATCAATTGGCATTCCACTTAGAGAAAGCCTAAATAGGTTTGATCAATTGGCATTGAACTTAGAGAAAGCCTGAATAGGATTGATCAATTGGCATTCCACATAGAGAAAGCATGAATAGGGTTGATTAAATGGCATTCCACTTAGAGAAAGCCTGAATAGGATTGATCAATTGGCATTCCATTTAGATAAAGCCTGAATTGGATTGATCAATTGGCATTCCACATAGAGAAAGCCTGAATAGGATTGATCAATTGGCATTCCACATAGAGAAAGCCTAAATGGGTGGATCAATTGGCATTCCACTTAGAGAAACCCTAAATGGGATTGATCAATTGGCATTCCACTTAGAGAAAGCCTGAATAGGATTGATCAATTGGCATTCCACTTAGAGAAGCCTGAATAGGATTGTTCAATTGGCATTCCACATAGAGAAAGCCTAAATGGGTTGATCAATTGGTATTCCACTTAGAGAAACCCTAAATGGGATTGATCAATTGGCATTCCACTTAGAGAAAGCCTAAGTGGGGTTTATCGGTTGGCATTCCGCATAGAGAAAGCCTAAATGGGGTTTGTCAATTGGAGTTCCTCTTAGAGAAAGCCTAAATGGGTTTATCAATTGGCGTTCTACTTTGGAGAAAACCCAGTGTTTACCGAGAGGAGGCCCAGACCGTCCAGTGGTCAAGAGGAATAAGGATAATTCTCCTGCCAGTACTTCGGTTCAAAATATATGACCCCGAACTTTGATTGAAAGGGGGACATGTTGTATATAGTATAATCTGTGTAAATATAAAGATCCGGCAACACTGTTTGTATCATCAATTGAGCCATAATAAATATGTAATTCATCTAGCGTGTTACGGTATTGCATGGCTCTATATGCATATATATAAACTATAACTATATTATAAATATATGTTTAAATAAGGCTAAATGTTAAATAGAAACAATATAAAACAAAAATAACTGTTGTCTTTAGCAACATTACGGGAGTTCAAGAAGTTGCGATTACTTGCTCTAAAGCTTTTACTTTGGACAAATAAATAATTATTCCGGCCTCCGTTGTCAGTCTCAACCATGGAAGGAGCTAGGTTTGGATGGCAAATGGGAGTGACTTCGCAAAGTTCATTCCTGCAGGGATGAAAGTTGTTGAACTATCTCTCTTAGACACCAGTCATTTATGCTGCATAGATGGAGGGATTGATGATTTTGAGAAAAATGAAAATAGATGCACCAAGGACTTGGATGAACATTTAGATACTGATATATCCAATGAAGATAAAGTGACATTGTTGGATGTTCTTAAGAAGTACACAGATGAATTTCAAAAAGCGAGCCTTAAAACATCCCCAATGAAAGTTAAACTTCGCATTGAAACAGGAGATCACGCTCCCTTTAAGCAACGCCCATATAGAGTGTCACCAATAGAAAGAAGCATTATTCAAACAGAAGTGGACAATAGGCTTAAACTGGGGTCCTAGTTAAAAAGAGAGATGGAACCTGGCAATTCTGTGTGGACCACCGCTGATCAAACAAAATAACCAGAAAAGACGTATATACCCATTACCCAGAATTGATTAAACTTTGGACTCGTTGAGAGGAGCTTCCATATTCTCTACGATGGATTTGAAATCGGGATATTGGCAGATTGAGTTTGTTGAGACCGACCTTGAGAAGACTGCTTTTGTGACTCCTGATGGCCGCTTTGAGTTTAAAGTATTGCCCTTTGGTTTGTGTAACGCCCCGCGACCTTTGAGCGAATTATGGATAACCTCCTACGAGGACTCAAGTGGACCATCTGTCTCTGCTACTTAGATTACATCATTGTATTTTCCAAAACTATGGACGAACATCTACAACGTCTGGAAATGGTGTTAAGTTACATGGCAAAAGCGGGTCTCAAGGTTAATTCGGAGAAATGTAGTTTTGGTGCTAGTTAAATGAAAGTACTGTGGCATTTGTTGTCATTGTTGTCGTGTCCAAAGAAGAGCCTCAGATGTCTCCATTGATCTTTATCACAGCAGCAGCAATGTCCACTATCTTGGGTGTGTAAATCTGCTACTCTGGTTCAATGTCAATTTTCTGCAAGGCTGCGGCCATTGCTAGGCATGAGAAAGTGTGAGTAGGTGTTAGTTCCACACCAGGACAGTTGTTGCATGCTCTATAGGTTATTGTGCCATCTGGATATATTTCCATTCTTTTATGGTGTTTTGTTCTAAGTCTTGTTATATTTTTGTCAGTTTTCTCTCAGAGTTTATTTCACATATTTGATCCTTTCTTATTTTTTGTTAAATTTTATCTTGTATTTTACCAAAGCATCAGCGTCAAATACTGACATTTGTTCTTTCCTTTGGCTCAGCTTTCTGGCTTCCTTTGCTAATTCATCTGCCATCTCATTATATTCGATCCCAACATGGGCAGGAATCCGTTGTAGAATGCAGTTCATCTCCTATGATTCCAGTTGGGTAAGTAATGAGTGTATTTTTTGCGTGATTCTAGTATTGCCCTTCTGAATTGCTTCTAAAGCGGATTTGGAGTCGCTGTATATTATAATTACTTCTGTTTGATGTAGCGATGGTTGGTTCAGGCATACATAAAGGGCTTTCCAGATAGCTGTCAGTTCACAAGTGAAGTTCGACGAAATCTTTCCTGCTCCTTCTTTGATTTTGATGTATGTTCCATCTTGCAGTATTATGATCCATTTGTGTATGCTAATAAATAATTTATCTGATCATAAGAATCAATTGTGCCAAGTCCTTTCTTTTTAAGTATGTTTTTATTATCTTTTTTATTGCTGGGTTCGTTCAGGTTGAGATTGATGATTATATTTGATGGTAATGGGGTAGGAAATATTGGCTCTTCTTGAATTTGAAAATTATTGTGTTTAATATTTATGCCCTTTCTAATATTATTGTCGTACTGAAGTGTTGAAGATCTTTTAAGTTTTTTTTGTGTCAAGTTTAAATAGGTTCTATGGGATATGTGTTCGGGATTTTTACTTTTTAAAGTATTGGTGAATTTTATTGTTTTTAATTGTTTTCTACTTTCGAGTAGGTCTAGACCACATTATCTCTAAATTTTCTCATTGTTGGTGGATGAAACAGCACCAGTGATTATTTTTGCTGCTTTTGCTTGAACACTTACTAGTCTTCGCTTTATTGATGAGCTTGAGGGAGCCTAGACAGGTGTGGCATATCCAATTATTAGCCTTATTAAGGTGGTATATGTTGTTCTGTGAGTTTTGGGTTTAGCTCCCCAATTTGTTCCACATAACCTTCTCAGAATATTTAGTTTTCTGGTAGTTCTAATATAGGTGCTATTTATCTGTTCTGTAAATCGCAATTCCTCATCGAGTATCAAACCTAGGTATTTTGGACTTCTAATTTTATCAATTATTTGGTTGTTTATGCTTATTTAGGGTTAAATTAATGCCTGTTTTATCCTGTCAGTGGATAAGACGCATAAGTTGGTTTTTATTGGGTTTATGGTCATTTTGAGTTCCATTGCCCACTTCTCCAGTCCTCTCATTGATGTGTTCAGTATTTTTTCTGATTTTTCTATACTGCTATTTGTGTGCCATATGGATATATCATCTGCATAACAGGCAACCTTTGTGTCTTCAGTGAGCTAAGGATGGATGTCGTTAATATATAAGGGAAGAGTAGAAGACTGAGCAGAGATCCCCGAGGTACACCAGCCCATGTTGTTCGTTCCTAGGAAAATGCTCCATTGACCCGAATATTTATCCTTTTTCCCCTTAAGAAATCTGCAATCCAGATTAAGGGTTTTCCTCTTACTCCGACCTTTTTCAGCCTTTCATGTAATTTCTCCCTCCACACTCCACACTCGATCAAAAGCTGAGGTCATATCCAGGAATTCGGCCGTTGTCTTCTTTAGCGGTTTTTCCTGGAAAGAATCTATTATTGATTGCACTGTGCTGGGATCTATAGGCAGTTTGGTAGAAGTTTATTTTATTATTGTTAGTGAGCCAGACTATGAGCCTAGAGTGAATAATTAGTTCTGTTATTTTACAAAGTATGCTGATGAGAGCAATTAGCCGATAGTTCTTATATTCCTTGGCATCTTTATTCGGTTTCAGTATTGGCACTATAATTGATATCTTCCAATTTTTTATAGTTTACCAGTTTGCCCTGAAATGTTCAGTATTCGTAGGAGTTGATATTTAGCTTTATCTCCGAGAAGTGTTTAATCATTTAACCAAAGATTAGATCATCTCCTGGTGACCTCTTGGGATCTAACTTTTCTATTGATGAGTTTAGCGAGAAAATATCTTGTTGATGGTAATTTCTTGCTTTTTAACTAACCTGTTTATATTATTTTGTAGAGTCCTGTCTTCATTCGCACAGCTGAGTCTGGAAGTGTTTGAAAGATATTAAGCAATTATTTCAGCCTCTGTTTGTTCGTTCTCGCTGTTCTATTCATATCGGCTAGAGTATCTTAGGATTGATGTTGGTTTTGATTGTTTTCTAACATCTTAATTATATTCCAGTGTTAGCTGTCCTTTCTTGGATACATTTTTTTCGCAGAATTCTGCCCATTTTTCTCTTGTTTGCATACCCAAATTTCTTGTTCTATTTTGTGACTAATTTCAATGAATTTCTTTCTGTTTTCTTCTGTTTTATTTGTTTTAAGAAGTTCATTGATATTGTGTCTCTCTACCATTATTGCCTCGATGTTGTGGTCCTTCCAGTAAGGTGTCCACAGGTCTTTACGTCTACCTCTAGGTATCGATGCTTTTGCAGCTTTGGATATTTTCGAAGATAATTTTCCCAAGTTTTTGTCAAGCGTTCTGTAATTTAATTATTTGTTGCACAGTTCGTCAAGCTTTTCTGTGAATTTTTTCCAGTCGGCTTTCCTGAAGTTCCATTCTCTTTAATTCTGTTCGACATTCTCAATTTATATGTTTAGGGTTGTTAAAATTGGTCTGTGGTTACTAACTGCACTTTTCAGGATTTTCCATTGTGTTCTGGGTGCGATGTTGTAATTTATCGCTGTGATGTTTATTGCGGATTCTGTGCCTGTGGACCTGGATAGATAGGTGTGCTCTCCGTTATTTAACAGTGTAAGGTCGAGGTCGGTTAGCATGTCCTCAACCTGCTGACCTTTGTTATCCAGGACAGGAGATCCCCAAATTGGACTTTTGGCCATAAAATCGCAGAGTATGATTGTGATATCCGAAAACGCTTCACTTAATGTCTCTATCAGACCTGTATTGATGCTAGTGTTATTTGGGTGATGAATATTTATGATTGATATTGTTTTTTATGAGAGGTAGATTTCTATTGCCTGAGCTTATGTCCTACTTTCTATAGGCTTACTCTGATTAAAGGCGATTTCCTTAACTTTGATTTATGGAGTTTTAAACAAAACGGCAAGTCCTCCTCTAAATATTCCTGGTCTGTCCTTTCGTATTGTTGTATAACCCTTGATATTGAATCTCAGATTCTTATTCAATTTTGTCTCCTGAAGACAAGCAATACGCACATTGTTCTCATGGAGAAGACAGGTTAGCTCTTCAGTTTTCCTCTGGGTGCCATTTATATTGAGCTGTAGTAGATTGAATTGTGTCTTCTTAGTAGATTTCTCATCAGGAGCCAGGGCTGCAGCTCCTGGCGCGGCGGTTACCCCGGACGCGGTAGCATTGCTGGAGGTATCGGTTTTGCTCCTCATTGGAAAATGGGTGCCGTTGCCACGTTAGTCACCTTGGAAACGAACCAGAATTTGGTTGAATATTCAAAGGGTCCAGGGGAACCGCAGGGAGGTGTGGTCGGATATTTCCCTCCCACTGGGGCACTTAATTGATGGAGATAATATTTATCCTTACCCGGACAAAGTAGAAGCTGTGATTAATTTTCCAAGACCAAATAATTTTAAAAACATCAGAAGCTTTTTGGGTCTCTGCTCCTACTACCGCCGATTAAGTAAGAGCTTTGCTAACATAGCAGGACCGCTAAACGAACTACTAAGGAAGGGGGAAAGATTCATACGGACCGATAGACGGCAGGCTTCGTTTAACCAGTTGAAGTCGGCTCTGACTTCTGAAACCGTTTTAGGTCACTCTGATTAGACTGAACCAATCTACGTCCATACCGATACGAGTGGCTATGATGTCGGCGCTGTTTTGGTACGACTAGAGAATGGAGTGGAAAAACCAATTGCCTATGAATCCCGAACTCTATCTAAAGCGGATAGAAACTATACAACAACTGAAAAGGAATGTTTGGCGGTATTTTGGTCAATCAACAAATTTCGACCATACTTGTTTGGCCGCCCTTTTTCTATCGTGACTGACCATCATTCCTTGTGCTGGCTAACAAATTTTAAAGACCCTTCTGGACGTCTCGCAAGATGGGCTCTGTGACTTCAGGAGTATGAGGTCACCGTTTGCTATAAAAACGGTCGCAAGCACAAGGACGCCGATTGCCTTTCCAGAAGCCCATTACCTGACACATCGGAAGAAACAGAAGAAGATATACCTTCCCTGGAAATGTTAACTGATGTAGAAATGGATCAAAAACTAGATCCTTTATTGGCAAAGATGATGAAAAACTCTGAAAACCCGAATTTCAAGAGATTTTTCATTATCAATACAATACTTTATATGAAAAATTATGATCCCTTGGGACGACCTTGGTTGTTAGTCATTCCAAAGTGCTTACGTTTGGAGGTGCTTAGATCATTTCATGACGCCCCTACAGCCGGATATCTAGGGTTTGCCAAAACGTATGACAGGATACGCAAAAGATTCTACTGGCCAGGTCTCTTTAGAAGTGTTCGCAATTATGTCGGACATTGCAGAGAATGCCAACGGCGCAAAAGCACACCCCAACTACCACCTGGAAATATTAAACCCATAATCCCTTCCTCAACTCCCTTCCAGAAAATAGGCGTAGGCTTGTTGGGTAGATTTCCTTTGAATAGAGATGGCAACCGTTGGGTAATCGTTTGCACTGATTACCTTACGAAGTACGCAATAACGAAAGCACTACCGACCGGAGGGGCTGTGGAAATAGCAAAGTTTATATTGAACGATATTATCCTCAAGCAAGGAGCTCCTAGAAAATTATAACGGACCGTTTCAATCGAAGCTCGTAAACGAGCTAACTGAAATGTGTGGAATGTCTCAGCACTTTACAACGGACTAACCGAGAGATTAAATGAGACCCTAGGAAACATGTTATCGATGTACGTTGACGTGGAGCAGAAGAATTGGGATTCTATTTTACTGTTCGTTACTATGACATATAATACGGCTAAACAAGAAACCACTGAATTTTCGCCGTTATATTTAGTTCATGTACGAGAGGCGGAAACAATGCTGGGTACTCTATTACCCTACCAGCCAGATTATAAAAACGATGAATATCTGAGCCAGTTAATTATAGACGCCGAAGACGCCCGACAGCTAGCCCGCTTACACACCCTTAGACATTGATAAGAGAAGATACGATTCAAGACATAGGCCTGTCTATTACAACGTCGGCGACCTGGTCTTGATCTTCACACCCGTGCGTAAAGTCGGTTTATCTGAGAAGATTTTAAAAATATATTTAGGTCTATACAAGATAACTAAAAAGATTTCGGACGTTAACTATGAAGTAATGACAGTGGACGAATCTAGCAGGAGGAAGAGGTCCAAAGATGTAATTCATGTGTTAGGTATGAAGCCTTACAAAGATCCTGGACAACAGAACAATGTCGTTTAAATATGCGGACTTCCTCTATATTTCTCAAGTAAAAGTAAAAAACATCTGGACGTTGTTCTCCTGGGGAAATATATCACTATATTTGTTCATATAAAATGTAAAACAAATGTCTCTATTAGTAAATATGTAAATACCTTTATGTTTAAATGTTATATAAAGAAGGTATGTTAATTCTGTAACTGATTCATCATTTTTTATAGTTTTGTTTTGAGGGAAAACATCACTTACAAACAGTGCTGTAGTGGAGGGTATACGGGGGTATACGCCGTATACCCTATGCTTTTAAAATTTAGATAGCGTATACCTAGTGGTTTTGCTTAAAAATAGCGTATACCCTATGATTTTGTTCAAATTTTTTATTAAAAATTTATTATTTTCTTTCTTTGTAATAGTAAAAAAAAAAATGATAATAAAAATTGTACTGAAAAATTGCAAAAAATTTTCAAATTAACAATTCACACAAAATATTTCATTCATTTAGTAAAAATTTATTGGGAAAAATATATCAACTATATCCAAATTAATAATCAAACAAACCTCCTTTAACGAAAAACCGAAAACGAATATAACCGAACCTTTAATTTTTGAAAATGGTAATTTTGTTTAAAACCACAATGAAATGAAAACTTTAAACTTTCCTAATATTTAAAAGTTATTATGTTTGCTTTATAGAAAATATGTTAAAAAATTAAAGTTTAAATAAAAATAAAGTTATATTTTCTGATATTAAAATCATTTACAAAAAAAAGTAAAAACGACTTCTTCAAGATAGATGTTCTCTTATTACCAATGCTGTATTTTTCCAGCAGTGATGTAAACTAATACATAAACAATTTGGTTTTCGATTTAAAACGATTTTCTTCTAATTCTATACAATTGAAAATATATTTGAATTTTATCAAATACTCTTCTTTAACTAAAGTTGCTATGGTAACCATGCTAAACTACGTTATTGTGGACGTTAATTTTGCATATTCTTTAGTTTATTTGAAGTTAGCAAAAGCTGTTGACAAAATAACATTGATTTTCAAAAATATATAATTTTGAAAACTTCTTTAAGTAAGTTTATTGATACTGGCTTAAAAGCTTATTTAAATTGTTTTTAATTGTTGATGAAAAGTTGGTGTTTGTTTTTTAAAAAAATAAATAAAATAAATATTTTATTCAAAACAAATCGATTAAGTAAGTATCTAAATTTTGTTAATGTTAAAATAGGTGAAATTTAAATTTTCTGTACTTGTACTAGCTTTCGAAAATAACTCTTCTGTTTAATTATGGACCGCTGGTTGAAGACTGGAAATTTATGTACTAAAAGAAGTTTGGAGGTAGAAGAAGATGCAGAAAAGAATGAACTAGAAGAAGCTGTTAAAAGAAATAAAAACACTGTTGGTACATCAAATGCAAGTACTATCTCAAAAAGAGCTGATATATTTATCAATAGTTCACCAGAGAAAATGAATGACCAGGATTCCAAATTTGAAGTTTGGAATGATTCCCAATATATTCAATTTAAGGAAAAGTATCCATGGCTTTCAATTTCCAAAGGTAGACTCGGATGTAACATTTGCGCAAGTGTTAAAACTTTAGGGGCTGCAAAAAGTGAAAGAATTCATATTTCACCAGAATGGAGTAACTACCTAATAGAAGCAGCAAGAAAAGATCGGGCAAGCAAATTATCAAACATTCGAATGAAAATTAAAAAGCATTGTGAGTCTGAAGCTCATAAAATAGCTGAGAATATTAAGAAAGACAGAAAAAAATAAATTAGAAGAATATGCAAACAATATGAACATTGAAGTAG
Organism: Cordylochernes scorpioides; assembly: GCA_030710605.1. Lineage (NCBI taxonomy): Eukaryota > Metazoa > Arthropoda > Arachnida > Pseudoscorpiones > Chernetidae > Cordylochernes > Cordylochernes scorpioides. Next base: position 83,502,953 of record CP092886.1, on the reverse strand, counting down.
AAAATGAAAATATTAAGCTTTTTAGAACTGCTTATAATATCGCTAAAACAAATAGACCATATTCAGATTATGAAAATCATATCACGTTACAAACATTAAATGGCATTAAATTAGGATCGACTCTTCACTCCAGATATTCTGCTACACAAATAATAAACCATATAGCCTGCGAAATGCGGAAAATGCTTGTTGCGAAGATTTTGTCAACAAATTCAAAAATTACTAAACTAATTGATGAATCAACAACCTTAAGTAATAAATCAACTTTGGTCATTTTCTTGAAAGCATATTTAGAAGGAGAAAGTATTGATTATATTTTCTTTGATTTGTGTGAATTACAATGCCAAGACTCAGAAAATATTGAAAAAGAGCTTTTGAATACTTTGTATAAACATGGGTTGAACGAAGAATATTTAAAAGAAAATTGGATAGCAATTGCGACTGATGGGGCAAGTGTCATGGTAGGAAGACATTCGGGAGTCGTAACTCGACTTAAGCAAAAATTTCCAAAACTTTTTGCATGGCACTGCCTCAACCATAGATTAGAGCTTTCTGTTGGCGATACTATCAAAGAAGTCCGCGGAATCAACCATTTTAAAGCTTTTATGGACAAACTGTATTCATTATATAGCCAATCTCCCAAAAATTGTCGTGCTCTGGAGGAAGCTTGCCATGAATTAGGAACAAGATTTGCTAAAGTGGGTCGAATTTTAGGAGTACGATGGATTTCAAGTAGTTTTAGAACAATAAAAACCGTCTGGGAGTCATACGAGTCATTGCACCATCATTTCAAATCATCAACATATCAAGGGTTATTAAGAAGATTGGAGAGTCCAGAATTTATATTAGATTTAGGTTTAATGTACGACACACGCTTCAGGAAATGTCAAAGTTGTCTTTAGAGCTGCAGTCTAGAACAACTACTTTACAAAAGGCGGAACATATAATAAAGAGAGCAATTAGAGTCATAGAAAGCTTCAAAACATCACCAGGAGAAAAAATCTTGCTAGCTCTTGAAGCGGCAGAAAACTTAGTTTTTAGGAGCGTAACATTAGTTCCCAATGCCAAAATTATTCCGATTGATAGAAAAAAAATTCTTCTAAGTATAATAGAAAAGTTAAAATTAAGGTTGTGTACAGAATCAAATGAAGATAATGAGCAATTAATTAAGGATATTTCAGCTCTAGAACCAAACAATTTTGACGCAGAAAATGTTCGATATGGAGAGGTCGAAATGAGACGTATTTGTCGAAGGTTTAACTTAGATGAAATGAAATGCATTAACGGCTTGAGATATTTTGTTGATGATAAAAACAATGTTCCCGAAACTCTTCAACCATTTTTCAGGGCAATTTCAACATTGCCCTGTTCAACAGCTGAATGTGAGCGAGGTTTCAGCCTGATGAATGATATAATAACAAACTTGCGGACTTATTTGCTAATATCAAATGTTTCGAACTTAATGTTCATAAATTCAAATGGACCACCAATCGAAATGTTTCAGCCGAAAAAATACGTTCAATCATGGCTTTTACATCATAGATCATCTACTGACACTAGATCAAGAGTTTGTGCCAGAAAAAATACAGATGCATCTCGGCAGTCATTATGGGACATTTTTATGTAAAAGTTGTATGTAATATTTCACGTCTTTTTTTTCAAATAAAAATATAATTAAAAATAACCTTGTTTATTTTTACCAAAAATTTATATTCTCAAGCGTATACCCTATGCTAATTTTACGACTACAGCACCGCTTACAAAGTGTTTCAATTGGTTAATAATATTCTAATTTGAAACTGTGACAATATCACTAATTTTTAAATTAAAATGTATTTATTATCAGTTCATTTCCCTCTTTTCAACAGTTGCATTTTTTGGTTTCGTGAATGAGCTTTATATATGAAAAAGGAATTAAACTCATATTAACCTTTTTAATTGAAAAATAAAAATAAAAACCTGTACCATATTAATGGTGTTTAAAAGTATATTAAAATAGAATAAATATGTGCCTTTTAAAAAGAAATGAATCATTATTATTTACTATTTTTATAAAACATTATTTTTATTTTTATATTTTAATATGTGCTAACAAGAATTTAATGCAGAACGGTAGCACGCCAACTTATCCAGGGCCAATCTGTGACGGCCGAATCGTTCGACAATGTCACGATCTACTTCAGCGACATTGTTGGCTTCACCGCTCTCTCAGCCCAGATCACACCGATGCAAGTTGTCGACCTGCTGAATGATCTCTACACCTGCTTCGACTCTATCATTGAAAATTTCGACGTTTACAAGGTGGGTTTTTCTAGCGTAGTACCAGTGGGGGACATTTGGTACACGGCAGGTGGAGACCATCGGGGACGCTTACATGGTGGTATCCGGCCTGCCATTGCCCAACGGGGACCTCCATGCCCGAGAGATCGCAAGAATGTCCCTGGCGCTGCTCAACGCCGTAAAAACCTTCACCACCCGCCACAGACAAGAAGAACAGCTGAAGTTGAGGATCGGAATCCACACAGGTAACGAATAAACCAAAGAGACAAATATTTGTTATAATTTTTTTTAATGAGTGATAAACAAATGATATATCCACCCTCCTTACTTCTGTATTTATCGGTGAATTCAAATATAGGTTACTCAGGAAGAGTTTAAGCCCTCAAAGGCGTTTTTAATGTTATAAAAAAATATATAATGTATTTTTCACTTTTATATCTTTGTTTGTGTGATATTTCAATAATCAGGTTTAAAATGACATAAAAAGAGTAAACGTGTATGTGTAAAATAATTATTTAGCAAATAATACGAGGATTTCATTTTTTTAAATATTTTTTTCGAACAAAGGTCTAATTGGTATCAAGAGTCAATAGAGTTGATAAAAATGTATAAAATAATAAAAATATGAAACCTTGTGGAACCTAAAGATTACAAATAATAGTGGTGATAAAAGTGATAAACACAAGAAAGACAAGTAAGGTTTTTAATGTTTTGGAATTTTGAAATTAATATGTGTGAATAATATTTTGAAAGAGAGAGGGAGAATTAGAATATTAAGTGAATAATAAAATAAAGAGATATAGACAAATGAAAATTGTGTTACATGTAAAAAAAAAATATCATGTTAAAACAGGTAAATATGGTTCAAGAATTATAAACAAATCTATAAACATTAGTCTTTAATTGATTATATGGCCTTTTGGAACTTTATTTGGTGAGAACTTATATGCCATGTACAAAATCTTTTAAAATTTAAATAATCGTCCTACCATATAGTTTTGATTAGTGTTACTACATTACTCCCACCCTGTTAACACAGTTACGAGATGAAGACCGTGTATGGACACTATATAGTCATATGTATATAATTTACATGTAGGGGCCAGTCTCTTAACTTGGGTGGTTACACTTTGTATCTGAAGCATTCAGGGAGTCTAATTATACATCCTAATCCAGTCTGGCTTTAGATGACTTTACTCATTTATTAGAGTTGTACGCCCTAATTGAGACCTTTAGTATTTTATGGAATATTTCGCATTTCCAATTATCCTGTGGGTGATAGGCGATGGTGTGCTAGAAATTTGCTTCACACATGTTTTCCAAGGCTTTAAACAGTCCTGAAGGGAATTTGGTAGGTGATTACTTCATAAGAATCTTAAAATATAGTTATTAATCCTTCGTAAAAGACTTGGTTTTGAAAGAACTGGTTGTCCATTGGCAATAATATTTTCCAACCTAATGCTTAACTTCAGTTTCGGAAATTTGAACTTTATTATTACCTGAAACTGAGAGAGTAAATAAGAGTATTTTGTATTCACTCTCTTTTTAATTGCGATAGTGATTCTTGTGCTGTCGATGACCGTAACTTTGCTTTGTTTTGAAAGGCTAATTGTTTCATCAATATATTTCTGGCTGATGTGATTTATTAAATAGCTGCACAAGAGGGGACACAGAGCAATTCATATTCTTATCAAAGTGAGAGACCACGATGTTAAGATTTGGAAATAATCTTAATATTTTTTCTTCATATATGTATGAATATTTAAATTCTATATTATAAAAATGTAATTTTAAAATTATATATATATATGTCATAATTTGTATATACCAAGATGTAACCCCACCACAATATATGCAATGTATCGTCCAGAAAGTTTAATAAAAGTTAGGCCTCGCGAAAAAGAGAGAACAGCAATTACCAGGATTTCATCATTCCTGGAGGATGGTAATCATGAAAAGACAATGGAGGTACCAATATCCAATCAGAGTTCAGCATGAACAACTAACAGCTAACCAAATGTAACCACGTAGACGATATCAAACAATGAGAGGCATAGAGAGTTAACGAGGAAAATCTCTGACTCAAAGTTAGTCAGTAGGGAAGTCGACCGCACTAGAAGCAAGACGTGCCCAACCCCATCTCACCAAGGTAACTGTTGTGTCGCCTCCCAGTATTAGTCACAACACGCAGCCGTTATCTACTGGTCAATTTCTCTTTAATTGCACCGTTAATGTCATATATATATATACAAATATATATTTACATATTAATAATAAAAAACATGCAAAATACATACAGATATTTAACAATTTACATACACAACACATCTCCCCTCTTAATAGTAGTGCAGCCGGTCTGGCGGTCTTCTGGATCGCTGCGGTATTGGACTGCGCACAGGGACAGAGACAGACGCAGCAGCAGGGCCCGGTTCTTTTCTGGAGTGTCCTCTTGTGCTGAAGACTCCGCTCCTTTCAATTCTTCGTCCACCTCCGGGGCTTCTTCCATTTTCTTCTCCTGTCCTTTAAGCCAAAGGTGATCTCTAGAAGTGCCAGGAAGTATAAAGTCTCTTGATGTACCCGGCAATACCAAATCTCTCACTTCAGGAACTTCTTTCTTGATAACTGGCCTTAGTTGATTTATGTGTCTTTTCACATAACGGCCTTCGTCTTCTATAAGGTATTGTCGGCTGCTCAATAGTTCCATGATCCTGCCCCTTTTCCATTTTGGTCCGTTAGCAAAACTCCGAAAATACACATCAGAGCCGACCGAAAAATGCTCTTGCTTCCTCACGGCATCATGGTACACCTCTCCCACCTTCGCTATTTTCGGAATCAAATTTGAAAATCTGGATCTTAAACTTATTTTCATTAAAAGTTCCGCGGGAGACTCCTTTAATACCGTTTGAGGAAAAGCTCTATGGGTAAATAAAAATCGCTGTAGATTAATTTCTATACTGTCCTTTCCTTGGTTATTTCGTAAAGAGTTTTCGAACTCACATACATAACGCTCAGCCAAGCCATTAGTACTGGGATTGTACGGACTCGTTTTTGTGTGTCTTATTCCATTTATTGTTGTAAATTCTTCAAATTCACTTGAGACAAATTGTCTGCGATTATCGGTTACCAAAATTTCAGGCAATCCAAATCTGGCAAAGATCTTCCTAAGATGTCCTATGATAGTCCTGCTCGTAATGTCCTTTATGATGACAATCTCCAGCCATTTGGTGTACGCGTCTACAAGGACCATGAACATTCGTCCCATAAAGGGACCTGCTAGATCTAAGTGTAGACGGTGCCACGGCTTCTCAGGCCAAGTCCACTCTGAAATGGTAGACGGCGGCATACTTGCAGATTCTTGGCATATTCTGCAATCTCTAGCCAACTCTTCTATGTTTTTATCTATGCCTGGCCACCAAAAATACCGTCTTGCAATCATTTTAATTTTCACCATCCCTAGGTGCATCTCATGTAAGTCGTCCAAAATTAAGGATCTTAATTTCCGGGGAATTACCACTCTTTCACGCCATTGAAGACACCCAAACTCACAACTTAATTCGTCTTTTATCCTATAATAGGAATAAAGTGGATTTTCCTGCGATACCTTTGGAATTTTCCAATTATTTTCCCTAACATTTCTCAACACAATTGATAGTAATTTATCCCGGCGTGTCTCAACTGCCACATCCTGGAATGAGAAGGGGACCTCACTCATTTTCCGAAGGAGAAGCACCTGATCCTCATCCAAAGATTCCTTGGTCTTTGAGCCCAAAGGTAAACGTGATAAGGCGTCTGCATTGCCATTATCATCAGTTTTTCGAAACTCCACAGTGTATTTAAATGCAGCTAATTTTGAAGACCACCTCTTAATTCTTGATGCAGCACATATGGGGATCGGTTTCTGGGGTGTAAAAATGTGCATTAAAGGTCGGTTGTCTGTGACCAACACAAATTCACGTCCCAATAGATATTGTCGGAATTTCTCACAACCAAAAATGATGCTTAAGGCCTCTTTTTCTAATTGAGAATACCGCCTTTCCGCTTCAGTTAGCGTTCATGAAGCAAAAGCTATAGGAGTTTCTCCTTTATATCGTTCCTGTGACTCAGAACCACTCCTAATCCATAGCTAGAGGCGTCACATGCAAGGACTAGTTCCCTAGTTGCATCATAATGGGCCAGCACCGACTCGTTAGTTAGCAATGCTTTGCATTTTGCAAATAATATACGGTGTTCGCTAGTCCAATTCCATTTGTTATTCTTTTTTAAGAGGTGATAGAAGGGCGCTAAAATATCTGCAATATTTCTTATAAACCTAGAGTAATACATAAGGAGACCTATAAAAGATCTCAATTGAGAAACGTTTGTAGGTTCAGGCGCCTCTACCACCGCTTCTATTTTACTACTTATGGGATGCAGTCCCTTTTTATCTATTTTAAAACCTTAATATTCAACAGCATTTACTGCGAATTTGCATTTATCCTTGTTTAATCTTAAACCTTTTTCTTGCAGCCTTTTAAAGACCAATTCCAGCTTTTGCTCGTGATCCCTATGATCCTTTCCGGCTACCAGGATGTCGTCGATGTAGCAAGCCACTCCCGACATATCTGCAAATAGATTGTCCATTACTCTTTGGAACTTATTTGGTGCTACAGCTACTCCATAGGGTAACCTTTTAAAGGCAAATAACCCCTTCGTAGTATTAATGTTCACCACTCTTTTGGCCTCTTCAGATAACCTGACCTGCAAATAAGCTCTGGATAAGTCCAATGACGAAAACACTGTATTTCCAGACAATTTTGAAATAATTTCGTCTATTGATGGCAGCGGGTACTTATCCAATTCTATGGCCTTATTTGCGGTGCATCTGAAATCGCCGCAAATTCTAAGGCTTCCATCTTTCTTCAGTACTGGTACTATAGGTGCGGCCCAGTTTGCATACTCAATAGGTTGTAAAATTCCCTCGTTAATCATACAATCGATTTCAGTTTCTACTTTTTTCTTCGAAGAAAAAGGCAAACTTCTCGCCTTACAAAATACAGGAGTTGTTTTTTTTTAAATAAAAATCAATATGGACGTTTTTAAAGCAACCTAATTATTTGCTGAATAAATTAGCATACTTATTTATCATAACTTTGATATCGGACTCGCTTACTTGTCTAATGTTCAATAACCTAGAAAATCAAGATTTAAACTTTTTAGCCATTCTCGTCCCAACAAAACTATCGAAATATCTTCATTTACAACTATCAACCGCAAATTTTGATTTGCTTTCTTCACAAACACTCTTCTCTCACCAATAATTTTTATTGGTTTTCCGCAAAAGGATTTCACACAATCTTAAATAAGATGGAGATAATTTATTATCTTTCCAGTATTTTTTTCATAAATTGTTTTCGGTATCAGTGTGAGGGGACTTCCCGTTTCCACCACAAAACACAACTGATACTCGTCAACATGTAGATTTATTTTTGCATCAGTATCACCTTGTACTGAATAAATAAATTCGTCCTGCACATATCTGCAGTCTGGCAATGATTTACCCGTTTTGCACACCCTGCTCAAATGTCCAATTCTTTTGCATTTAAAACATGATTTTGTTTTATGTGGACATGCATGTGCCAGGTGAGAGTTTTTTTCGCCGCATCGGAAACAAATTGTCTCCCTTCTTTGCATACCGGGCCCATGCAGCCATCCTCTACGAGCTTCATTCTTTCTATTTCCTCCCGGAACAATATCCATCTTAGCCACTAGTCCATCCTGCAGCTCCTTAGCATTTTGTTCAGCTAGCTCAAACGAGACTGCTATAGAAAATACCCTGTCCAAGGTGACATCGTCATCCTCCTGTAACAATTTCTTCTGAAGGCTTTCCGACTTTATACCAGCCACAAAACGGTCTCGTAACATGACCTCCAACATTTCACCAAAGGTGCAATCCATAGCCAAATGCCTGAGCTCACGCAGGTATTCTGAAACGGATTCATTCCCCAGTTGTATTCTTTTTAAGAACCTGCATCGTTGAGGAATCACCTTCTTTCTTGGAGCTAGATGTAGCTTTATTCTTTGTACTAACAATTCATAAGGCTGTTCTCTCATTGTACTCGGGAAGAATAAATCATTGCCCAGTTTCAACATTTCTGAATCCAGCAGAGAAACAAAGATGGGTATTCTTTTTTTTTTCTTCCAATTCATTTGCCTCAAAGGCTGCTTCAAACCTCTGAACGAAAATCTCAAAGGATTCTTCCCCTGGCCTGAAGAAACCGAACGGTACAATCATTGAACTCCCAGACATACTGTTGGCTTCTCGTTCGCTTTAGATTTCGTCTTCCTCCACCTGCGAAAGTGCACTTGAACTGGTTCCCACAGGTCCTCGTCGCCAGTTGTTGTGTTGCCTCCCAGTATTAGTCACAACACGCAGCTGTTATCTACTGGTCAATTTCTCTTTAATTGCACCGTTAATGTCATATAGATACAAATATATATTTATATATTAATAATAAAAAACATGCAAAATACATACAGATATTTAACAATTTACATACACAACAGCAACATTATTTTCGAATATGTGATAGGAAAGTACCGCATTAGTCTTAAAACCTCTCTCTCTCATTCGCGAAGTCCTAGATTCAACCCCATCCTGGTCTTTGTCTCGTTACTTCCCCTGTGGAACCCTACCATTCAAGTACGACTGCGCCATCAACCACCACAACTCACCAATCCTACAGTAAATCAACAGGGTCTTACATAGGAATAACAATCAACAATCAAAAAAGGGTCAATAAATCAATTATTATTATATATTTAAATTTTGTTTTATATATATGTATAAAGCCCAATCATTAAATGTCTTTTATAAATTTCAATATAATTTAGCTAGCGCGCCTGAAATATTCGGCACCTCTGTAAAACGAAGAAGGTTGTAAGAGTTTGGCCCACCTTGTTTACCCCTATAATAAAATTTAAATGTGATATTTGTTGGCGTACCTTCTATAAACATAACAACATTCAAACACGAAAGTTCCGTCTCTTTTTTTTTTTTAATATGGGAAGGACCTTTGGATAATCCTCATAAATATAAGAAAGAGACCGGAACACGAGTGCGCAGGGGATACAATCTGTAAATTGCCTTTCTTGTTCATTGAAAGCTTGGTCTGTGTGTCGACCATGGTCTCAAACTGAGCCTTTGAATTTATGCTGACTAAACCTTATTTATTATCTCTGATAAAGCTACCTTGTTATTCGTCAACTGCTTCAAACTAAGCATTTTTAAATAAAGTTAATCGTGAAAACTAAAGGTTTTGCAAAATCCCAGAATTGCTTTGGGAAAATTATTTATCGGAATAAACATGTGTTTATTTTAAGTGTGAGAATAAATTACAAGTATTATAGATTTTTATTATCAAAAGAGGAAGATATACTTCTATGCTCCCTAGTGAAACCGTCATATTAGTAAGAACAATATCGTTGATAATATTGTTTAAACAATTTGAAATCCAGGATGTGGGTGTATTTCAGGACCATGCGCTGCTGGTGTCGTCGGTCTCAAAATGCCACGATACTGTCTGTTCGGGGACACGGTCAACACAGCCTCACGGATGGAGTCCAACGGATTACGTAAAACCTGTCATAATATATATTTTACCTCCAACCTTTAGATGTGATAATACAAGGTATGTCCCATATGTTCCCGGACTGGGTCCATAAAAAAATAAATAAATGAAAAATGTAAATGAATTTGACTGTTTATTATAGAAAAAATATCTGGCTACAAGGTGGTACCAATATCGAGGCGATACTTGCGCGCGCGCCAAGGTTATTCTAATTTATTTAAAGGTCACACCTAACGCTGCGGCGATTTTACGATGGAACAAAAATTGAAGCAGAGGATTTGCATAGAATTTTGTGTTGAAACTTTTGAAATGCTTAATAAAGCATTCCCCAATGACGCGCCAAAGAGAACAACTGTTTTTGAATGGCATTCTAGATTTAAAGCTGGCAGAATTTCCCTTGAAGATGATCCTCGTCAAGAACGCCCAAAATTTCAAAGGACTGATGAAAATGTGCAAAAAATCACCGATTTGATAAAAGAAAATCCTCGAACCACTTTGCTGGAGCTAGAGCAAGACACAGACATCTCTAAAACAACGATTGGAAGGATCGTAACCGAAGATTTGAAGCTCAAAAAGACTCCTGCAAAATCCATCCCAAGATTCCTCACCAATGAGCAAAAACTGTGTCGGCTTGCAAACTGTGAGGACATGATGGAAATGACAAGAACGGATCCAGAATGGAAAGACAAGATAATCACAGGCTGCGAGACATGGGTCTATGGCTATGACCCTGAAACCAAACCTCAAACTGCCGAGTGGAGAGGTTAGGGTGAGCCTAGACCCAAAAAATCCAGAAACAAGGTGTTGCTGGTCGCTTTTTCGGATAACAAGGGCATTGTTCATCACGAGTATCTTCCTGCAGGCCAAACAGTTATTAAGGAAATGTATTTGGGCATTCTTCGCCGTCTAAGGGAAGCGATTCGAAAAAAAAGGCCAGAAAAAATGGACTAATGGTGGCTGAATCCTACACCATGACAATGCTCGTCCTCACACAGCGCACTTGATGACTAGCTTTTAGGCGAAAAACGGGACACAAATCCTACTTCAACCACCCTGTTTCCCAGACATCGCACCAAATGACTTTTTCCTGTTCCCCAAACTTAAAGCAGTTCTAAAAGGAAGACATTTTGACACCAGGGATGACATAATAGAAAAATCGCCGTTAGCATTGAAGAGCATTCCAAAAGAGGCTTATAAAAACTGTTTCGTCAATTGGGAGAAACGATGGCGCTGGTGCGTTGAAGCAAGGGGGGATTACTTTGAAAATATTTATAAAAAAAAATTTTAAAAATCTTACCTTTTTTTTTATGGACCCAGTCCGTGAACTTATGGGACACACCTTGTATATCGTGTGATATATAATTCGAAATTATTGTTTTTCACTGTTTTTGATGACAGTTTAGATACCAACGATTTTCTTCTTTTAAATATATTCTTTTCCACAACACAGGAAACTAGATAAAGTATTTTTTTAAGTAAAATGTTTGAAATAATATATATAATGAAGTGATACATTTGAAATTATTTTCCTGGAAAATTAATATGCAATCATTTTTTCTTATAAAATTTCACATTATATTATATATAATCATTAGCAAAAGTAGAACAAATTAATTGTGTTTGTGGTATAATTTTAAGGTAACATTAATACTTTGACTCTGTTGCTTAAAAATGGACATTGTTATTATTCTTTTGGTCATTTGAAGGAGTTTATCAAGAATGATTTCATGACCTCTGGAAAAAATAATTTCAAATTATATGGTAACATTGATAAAAAGTCTAATTTCACGGTAACATCGTTGTCATCGTCTTCGTGATACAGGCTATACTTCAGCGATCAAAAATTTAGCCAATAGGTTTCCTGAGAAATCAAGAAATGTGTATTTAACGCCAAATTTGTGTAAATACGCTCTTTTTGTGGGAAATAAAGAAAACCTATTAAAATGTCAGGTGTATTGATATCTATATATATAAAAATGAATGTTTGTATGTTTGTTGGTTGGTTGGTTTGTATGTCCGGTATACAAATTCGCAGTAGTTCACTAATTCAAACCAAAATTTCTATACATAGGTAAAAAATAACGAGGATGACGATAGGCTATTTTAAAAAATATATAAATCAATTATTAAAACTATATATTCAAATTATTCTAAATAGCTCATCTAGAACGCGGTGGAATCTGATGGCGGGGCGCGCCCATTGGACGGCCTGCGACACGTGGCTTCCCTGTGCGCGCGCATGCGCCGGGAAGGCACTCGCACGCCGGCAGCCGACGGGAGCTGTCGCTTGCTCGCCGGGAGTCAACGGGCGCCGACATTTACTCGCTGGCAGCCAACGGGCACATGTTTAATGTGTTTGAATAATACATTTAATCATGTAAACACGGGCGTTGCCGGGCAACCCTAGGAAGCAAGTTGTATACAAGGTGTAGACAAGATGAAGATCTAGATGAAGATTAAAACGTTTTTAAAATATATTCGCACTCGGGTAAAACCCGGGCGTTGCCCGGGCCATTCGTCTAGTTAAAAATAAAAAAGCATAGCTCTAGATGGCGCTCTGCCATCTAAAAGCTCATGTGAGCGGTTCGGATATACCTTTTATGTTTTTAAAATCAACACCTGCTTTTTTTTCTAGTTTTTTCACATGAACAGCGTATTTACGCAAATTTGGCCTTAGATACGCATTTCTTGCTTTCTCAGGAAACCTCTTGGAATAAATATTTGGTTGTTGAGATACAGTCTGCACCACGTTGACGAGGACCAACAACCCTAAACACGTTTGTGGTTGGATTTTATTGATTTATCAATATATTGGGTTAACTAAATATAATAGAACAATTCAAATCAACGTTTAGTTTATTTTGTTAAAGTAAATGGCGCTCTGCTATCTAAAATTCTCATTTGAGCGTTTAGGATATGCCTTTTAAAAATATATATGTATAGATAAAAAAATACTTTTATTTTATAGAAAATGATTGGTGTATTTAAAACGCTGAATCTCTGTATTTTCTCTAATAACAAACATTCAAACAAAGAATTATAAAACCTAATACTAAGTGACGTTAAAGAGTGAATGTTTATTTATAATATTGGGGTATTGAAACAAAATATGATTAAATGGAAAAAAAGTTACTTTTGAGTAGCTAAAAAACATAATAAGAGAGAAAATTTGACGATAAACATAGTTTTATTGACATCCCGTCAAAATATAGGTAAAAGTGCACAGTCTGCACTATTTAAGTAGTGATGAAAAATTTACATAATGCGCTTCGTGTGTGAAATAGAAATATACGTTCGAGTGATAGCAATATTACCAGGGATCTACATATAAGGTGAGAAAAAACAGGGATATAGTATAGTGTGAAAATATATCTGTTAGAACAGAATTATATGAAGTTTTTTAAAGAGACTTATTCTCTTTTTTATAGATATTTATTCTTTAAATAAAAATAAGAAAGTTTTACTTAATGTCGTTGAATATTTAGTCTATATCGCCAAAGTATTTCGTATTATTTCTGAATACTTTTTCACAAGATAAAATTATATCTATGGTGCGTGTGCTAAGGTAAATGATATATAAATGACTACTGGGGCTTGACGACAGCGCTCAAGATTCACGTCAGCCCTCAAACCAAAGCAGTGCTGGACAACTTCGCGTCGTTCAGAATGGAGCTCCGAGGACAGATTGAGATGAAGGTTGGTGTTCTTTATATCCAATAGAGTTTTTTTCATTTTTTCTAATTTATTTTTGTATCTTGTGTGATAATTGACATTTATACAGAGTGTATGAAGGTAAATTTTGAATAACTTTGGTAGCCCATAAAACAAATACTATAATACTACTTTATATTAAAATTTGCTTTTTTTCTTTCCGTAACCATATTCATGTAAAATGTAACAGTACATATGTGTGCAGTGTAGTGATGAAGAATAATCGAGAATTCGAAAAATCGAGGATCTATAATCGTTGTTTTGCGCGCCGAAAGGAGCCCCAGAAAGATAATGACCTTTAAGTTGCCCAAAACCACTGTTTATCGTGTCAAGAAGCAGTTTGATGAGGCAGACGGTAAAAAAAGAGGAAATGACTGTAAGGAAAAAGTACTTGCGTTGATTGGGCAGGGTAAGAGACTAAGAATTTGTCGAAAATGCCTAGAAGAAGATTGATGGAACCCCTAGGAAGAGTACGAGGGTCAAGATCAAGGCAAGGAAATGAACTTTGGTTCTATGACAATTGTCAGACCAATGCATGATGACCTTGGTCTCAAGTCATATGCCCTTCGGAAAGGCCAGTTGTTGGCTGAGAATATGAAGGATAACAAAAAAAATGTCGCCCTCCTCAAAAACCTGAGACATGACTCCTGAGGCATGCTGAGGTTCTTTTCTGAAGAAAATAATTTTGACGTGGACCAAGAGGTTCCTTCCCAGGAATAATCTCAGGATCTGTAAAGACCCCTAAGAGGTACCTGTCGTGATGCACACGAAATATCCGGCCTCCGTGATGGTCCTTGGCGTTATAAACTGTAAAGGTGTTCTCATGCTTCCCCCTTTTTTTAGAAAGGCCTTAGGATGAATTATGACACCTACAACATTGACCTGGAGACCGTTCTGAAGCCTTGGATCGACATGGTAGCCGCAGGAAGGAAGTATGCCTTCCGACAGGACTCAGCTCCATTCCAAAAGGCTCAAAAAACACAATCGTGGCTGAAACTTACGCTCAAGTATATGGAAGCTCGATATTTGGCTCTCCAAATCTCCAGACTGCAACCCCCTCGATTACTACGCATGGGGCGTTGTTAAGAGAAATGTAAACAAAGCTTCCTCACAGCACCATACAGTCTGTTAAGAAAGCGGTCACAACGTGATGACCCAAATGGATTAGGTCATCATCGCCAAGGCCTCTGCTTCATTTCGTACTCGCCTCGATATGCAGGACCTAATAATAGAAACGACATTGAATAAATAAATACTATATTAAAAATCTAGCGTTTTTTTAAAATAAAAAAGATACTCATTGTGAGAATATATTTGTAATCTTAATAAATACTATATCCTTTTAGCTATTTTTGTGCCAAATATCATTCCAATTTTTTTAATTTTTACTCATAATAAATTTCAGTTGAAATTATATATTAAAATAATATTAATGAGAAAATATTATTAAACAATAATCATGTATACCATGATATTTTCAAAGGTCATTGTAAAATATTGGGAGTTTTATTTATGTTGAAACGTGAACTAAGGAAAAACATTTTTATATTCAGTTAACCTTCATTTCAAGCTTTCGGGAATATCTGTCCAATAACATGCACATAGCGATTGAAAGAAATGGGCTACAAGAGAAGACTTTATATTTACAACTGAGATGTAATTTGAGCGGGCATGCGAGTAATTATAAATTTAAAAATAATAAAATAGAAATATCGAGAAAATATCTGAATAAAAGATATATCTAATTCACGAAAAATGGCTTCCCTTCAACTTATCGTTTTAGTTATACATATCACCGGAGATTACCTCTAGTCTATCAATCTATCAGGATACTTAAAGGTGTAGAAAAAGGCTTGGTTCATCGATGGTGAACACTCCTGGCGGCTTCGCTAACTTAATCTACCAGATAGCTTTTCAGAGTTTTTATACTGTATTGTACACTATTTTGCTTATATATTCGACAATGATGGACATAATATCAGTTATGATATATTAGAAAACTATGTACATAAGCTTTTAGCACAGTAGAATTACATATAAATATTTGCATCGAGCAATACCTTTCGGCGAACATAAAAGAGAAGGCCAGTTAGGCCTAAATTATAAAGTTATATCGCGCCGTTTATAAAGCTAATGTATATAGTTTTATAAAATAATCTAACTAAGCTCACATTCTTCACTGTCAATAATATATAAGCAGAATCATATAATACAGTATTAGGGCTCTAAAAGGCTGTCTGGTCAATTGATTGGCGAAACAGCTTGATGGTTTCAAAACTGATGAGCCAAGCCCTTCCTATATCTTTTTCATCGCAGTAAGGACAGTAGAAACTTGTTATATTTGTAAAATGAACATCGCGCTATATTGGTTCATATCTTATATATAGATGGCGCATTATTACCTTTTAATTAAAATGGCCATGTTTCATTAAAATTTGAAATATTATCATGCAAAGAGGTATAATCCGAATTTATTATTATATAATTCAAACTTCACTACTGCTTTTTCTTATTGTTTATAACTTCTATATTCATTTTAGAGATACTTTGTTTATAATGTATTTATTCTCTACACTTTCAGTATACGTGTAAAAATAGCACCTCTCCATTACGATATAAATGCCTAAAGTAATTTAATTAAATTTAGTTAAAATAAGGGGAGGGCATCTTCTAATTGTCTCTGTACAAAACACGTAGATTCAGATCATTGAATAAGCCAGGAAACAAGCTTTGACAATTTCGGAAGTATACCTTACAGCCAATCTATTACACCTCCGAAGGTTTTTACCAAATCGTATTAGTTCCTATACTGATAAGGGAATTAATATGGAAACACGGTGTGCAGCCGGCCTCTTTTCAAAAATAATTTTCTAAAATTACTGATGTGATTTATTCCCTTATCTGATTAACCGCGTTTTGCGCTCAAATGTCGCATTGCATTGATGCATTCATATAATAAATTAATTTTATTCGTTTATTTAATGGAAGAACCATTTCGCACATGATTATGTGGTATGGTTGCCTGAGTGTTGGTGTGGCTTGTGGAAAGGCCGCTGATAAGATTATAATTTAAATTAATTTATTTAAAGCCAGAAATATATAAAGAGAAAAGAAGTAACGGCCGAAGTAACGGCCGTTGGAGCCAGCCTTGCTGTTTTGATGACGCCCGCGCATGCGTGGTGAGGTGTTCTCCCAGCACTCGCTTGCCGAGACGTAGTGGGGCCGCCACTCTACCGCTCGTATGTTTTTTGAAGCTTTGTCCCAGTTCGCGCTCGCTGAAGCAAAGTGTGGTCGCCACACTACTCCCCCTCCAGTAGTATCCCTAAAGATCCTATGTAGTTGTAGAGGGAACTCTTGATAGGGTGCCTTGTTAGGTTGGGATCTGGTCTTGGGGGCTTGAGGGAGGCACCTGTCATTTTTAAATGTTGGCCCGATGCGATGGGGGCGACCATCTTGTTATCTTGCAGGGACACGATGGGTTGCTCGGCGATAGGTATAGTCGCCGTGAGTATCGGGGGAGCTATTGGTATTGGGGAAGTAGTGACTCTTGCTTCAATGGGAGGTAATGACTGTTGTAGATGCTTTGATGTTGGAGAGGTTGTGATACCGAACTTTGGGCGTGGTGGAGAGAAGTCATTACAGCCTCGTTATTGGTTTCTTTCAAAAAGAGTGGATGTGTTCAGTATTTTTTCTGATTTTTCTATACTGCTACTTGTGTGCCATATGGCTATATCATCTGCATAACAGGCAACCTTTGTGTCTTCAATGTGTTAAGGATGGATGTCGTTAATATATAAGGAAATAGTAGAGGACTGAGCACAGATCCCTGAGGTACACCAGTCCATGTTGTTCGGTCCTTGGAAAATGCTTCATTGACCCGAATTTTTATCCTTCTTTCCATTAAGAAGTCTGCATTCCAGATTAAGGTTTTTCCTCTTACTACGATGTTCTGTAGCCTTTCAAGTAATTTCTCTCTCCACACTCTATCAAAAGCTGAGGTTATATCTAGGAATAGGGCCGTTGTCTTCTTTGGCGTTTTTTTCTAAAAATAATCTATTATTGATTGGCAGAAGTAGAATAAATTAAGAAAAAGGCATCTCCTTATCGTGCAACTGAAAGTTGCTGATGGCTGGCGCCATCTATCGGAATAAATATCAACTATTCTCGTTGATTTTTAATTATTCCAGAATTGGCCAAATACCCATTCTTGATTAATCAAGAAAAGCTAACTATAAGCCTGGAAAACACCATTCATGTACAAGATCTTCAAAATTTCGGGGAGACCCAAAGATATTGATACTATGATATAATTTTGAATTTACCATTGTATATATGAACCCTTCTCACAATATTGTCATTTTTTTCCTTGTGTGTATATATTAATAATGTATTAAACTGGCGAAACCGCTGGGAGGGTTCACCACTGATGAGCCAGGTCCTCCGATTATTTTTTCATTGCAGTAAGGACAGTAAAAATTGTTTTAAAAAGAAACATAAGCGTCAAAAAGAGTTTATATTTCTTATTAATTATGTTTACATGATATTATTGTGTTGTTGTGTGTGTGCTGACTAGTACATTTTTAAAATTTCAAAATGTTATATGTAAAGAATTTTGGAACAAAGGTTTTTGTCCAGGGCAAGGGCGTCGTGACAACCTACTGGCTGCTTGGTGAGCGAGAGCAGGAGACGGTAGTGGATATTGAAGAGAGAGGGCCGGAAACCCTTTCCTTAGAAACGTAAGTAGTTCTATCGATTTGAATTTCTTATTTTATCTTTCATTACATAAATGTATCGATGTCGGAACTTCAGAGAAATAATGCAATGCAAAGGATCTTTAATATTTAGAAATGTTTCTGATAGAGGTTTGATATGTACAACTGTATTAAAAATACTGCGTATTTGTATAGATATAGTCTGCTAAGTAATTGGTTACTTAACCGATTTAATAGACCTAGTGTCCATCTCAAGAAAATAACTATAGTTGACATGAAAAGACCGAATTTTGAAATTCGATTTCTCTTCTTCGTTATGTTTTTCTTTTTATTATTTTGAATATCACAGCTAAACATATATATTAAAAAAAATAATAACCACATTTTATGGTACTAATGGAGTTGTGAGATATGCTAGTTCGAGAAAGTGAGTGAAAATTTAGACAATAGAGCTAGAAATATTCATTTTTATAACTTCTTTAAAACTATATTTTTATTTATTCATCAACTCTCTTTTGTAAGAGTATTTTATTAAACTGACCAGGTTTTATTTTCTTTGAAAATTGAAAGGATTTCAAGCAGAGCACAATTCCCGCAACTTTCAGACTATAATTCCCGCCGTTCCTAAAAATGATTTAAAATTATATATATATATATATATATCAATGTATAATTTCTCTTACATATTTTATACCACTTAAGTATGCAAATATTTTGAAAAGAATTTAGAAGAAATTTAACTTTTGAATATATGATTAAAATGGTCTTCATTTTAATACTCTATAAATCTTTGATATACCAGCATCAGGTCACATTCTACAGGCTTTATGTTATGATTGGCTTGTATAAAATGTTTTCTTATAAATCTGCCATAGTGCGATTATATCCCTTTTTATTTATCTCTTAGCATTTTAATGATCAGCAATTATCAAACCACATTTATGCTGTTTCAATACACTGCTTAGCGTCTCTCAATAGGAAATTTTATAATACCTTCTATTTCTCTGGACTTGCATTCCTTTTAGCGAGGTCTTATTAGCCTTTCTTTATCGACACGTGATGATTTTTTACCTTTTTTTGAACAACGCTTCTATTGAAAATCTTATGTATTTAATGCTAAAAAAGAAAATTTTTAAACAAAAACTCTATAATTATAAACAACATACACATACACACACATGGATATTTTTCTAAAACACTATAAATATTTATATAATATGTTTTATAATGATATTTAGAATTAAATATTATATCTATAGACCTTACTGCTATGATAAAAATTATTAGATGAGAGGACTTGGCTCATCAATTTTCGCCTAATTAATCTCCAGACCGCTATACTATTGAATTGGATTGCTTCTCTTATATACCGTACATTTACTATGGGAGGTAGCTTAAGGATTTTAGGGAAATATGTATTTAAGCTTACAGGTCTCGAGAGGTGCATGAATTACAAGAAAATCCATCGAGCAATGCTCTTCCGCAAATATCATTTCATATTAAATATACTATTACCAAATTACAAATATTATTTCAATTGAAATCAATCGATATTATGTCCATAGGTTCCCTATAAACATCCCTGAGGTTCTTTTATAGTAAATGCAGTGTGTATAGAGAAACAATCTAATACAATAATATAGTGGTTTGAGATTAATTTGGCGAAATTGCTAAGAAGGTTCACCACTGATGAGCCCAGACCTCTCATCTAATAAATATTTACCATTGCATTAATGTGTCTGTACAGATATTATTTGATTATATTTATCATAAGAAACACATTGCTAAAAATGATAATTATACATTTAATCGTTAGATGGTATTTAAAATTATAATTATAAATATTTTCATGTCATATTATTTTTGAAAAATTAAAGATAATTTTTCTAAGAAAATTGTGTTTGCATATTTTTGTTGTTTTAGTTTTTTTGTGTTTTTTTTTTTTGTATATTCAATGACAAATCTTTGAATTACTCTCTATACCTATTTTTGAAACATAATATAAATTTGAAAATGACAAAAGGAGGAAAATTTAAGTATTTTTTTGTGTTCTTCAAATGAAATTAAGGAATTGGTTTATATAAGAGAATTTTGTTATATTTTTTAAGAGAGCCGAGAAAAGGTATATAAACGATTTCCCCAAAAATGAGGTTTATATAAATATAATACGAGAAACTAGGGATATCAAATTAAATTTTGTTCATGAAATGCCACAGTTTTCAGATTAATATAATTAATATGATATTTTATATTTGAATTTGTAAATTTTCCCATACATCACTCCTAAATTGGATTAAGAAGTATAAATAAAATAGCCGATTAAAGTTTCTCTATCCGAGCATGTATAAAATGCCGTGGAGAATATTTGATTCCTTTCTCTCTCTCATTTATTCTTACACCGCAAGCAATATCTGATTAAGACACTAATTCCCATGGACACGACAACAACAACAACACTTAAATTTCAAAAATACCAATAATATGCGCTCTTATAGCATAAATAGATACGACCCCGCTGTACCTGGCCTCTGGTGCAGTGGACATTGTTGGGAAGTACAGTAAACCCTCCACACGATCGTATCAAGTCTTGTTCTAGTAGACTTGATGCTGTAACCAGGAGGGACACTTCCCCTTTAAAAATCCTGAGTTCAACTGACCCGGTTGATGGTCCTCAACAAGGGTCCCACTCCGGGTATACAGAGGAACTATGTCCGTACTCATGTTAGAGTGCAGCAAAGGCTTCCATGTTAGGAACAGCCTCAAACTACAGGCAAAGTCAGACTTTCACCAAAGTGCCTGGATCATGGTGCCATGATCAACGAAAGCTGCACCCCTATACCCCATTCCATGAGATCATGAACTCATGGGATTCGTGTAATCTTTACACAAGGGGATAAGAAACAACAGATACGACCCCGAATTCGCTCAAGAGTTCGTCATCGGGAACTATTATCCCCCTCTGATTCTTCTGCTCCATAAATTTTACATTAGAATGTAGACTTGACAATTGCCTGCAGAACTCCGCTGGAATGAGCTATTTCAAGAAAATGCGATGACATGCTAGACCAATATCGAATCAATACGTCTTGTCAAAGTTATTCACAGCCAATATTTTGACTTTGTTCCTCTCAAGAGGAAACGAAGAAACTAATGAGAAGATGGAACCTACCAAATCATATAAAACATAGGAATAATGGTAATTCGTGAGAATCATGAATATAAATATATCCTTATTCTTCCTTATTGTGACTATATAAAATTGTCTTCAAAAATAAAATATAAAGAGCACCTAAATTAATTATAATTTCACATTTTCACAGATAGATCGCGCTTAGTGCTATTTTCAAATATTTATATTTATTGAATCTAATTTTATTATTTGTAAAATATCATGTTTAATTTTTTTGACATATATTGAGATATATTTCAGAAACAAAGTAGGTTAATTTATTTTTTTTCACCAGTGTAAATGTATAGCACACAGTCTTCATATAAGATTTTTAAAACATTACAATTCTTTTTATATATTGCTTTGTTTAAAATGTAGTGTGTGTATGTGTTTTTCACAGATTCCAGTGAAACCCACCACTAATCGGTCGTGTTTTTTGTTTCTTTATGAAGCTATATAATTTTAATTGTGACTATATATTTCATTTGATTTCCCATTGTTTTAACATTTGATCAATGTGTGCATGAAAAGATATATAACGATGATAAATAAAGCAAGCTTATTTAATGCAAAATATGTGTGTCTTTCATCATTTTGTTTTTTGGAATTTTTTATCATAAACCTAATTGCTTATATAAATAAATTTCTAGTGGTATTCAAATATATTACTTATATACACTTATTTATTGAAAAGCATTATAACAGGTTGGATGAGATTGAAATAGCTTTTATATACAGGGTGATCCAAAAGTCCCGCACTATTTTAAAAATTAATAACTCCGCGAATATTTGCGCTAGAGCAATGCGGTAAACACCATTGTGTTCAGGATGCAATGGGACCTTTTATGGCAAATAATGAAAAATTCGAAATTGATTTTAGTTACAATTTTATTCGCCAGATGGCGCCCTACCAAAATCAGAGATTCAGCGGCCAAATTGTTTGATAAATTGAAAAATATAACTGATCGACACGTATTTTTCCTTTTTGAATACCAGGAAAGAACCCTAATAACATCAAATAACAAATTAATAAAACACCTGTTCGCCAAAAGTATGAAGAATTGGTTAACAATTTTTAAATACAATCAGAGATATGTAAAATAGGTAAATGCAAATTAAAACATGTAGCAAAAAAAAAAAAATGATATTTTAGATACGGTTTGTGTTTCCAAAGATAATAAATTTCTAATATTTTTTAAATTCAACTCTCTCTCAGTATCGATTATATTTATTTTTATTCATTTGAAAAATATGTATCTGTCTCTGATAATTTATTTTACTCTGGAATGCCGTTGTTGTTGTCGTGTCCAATAAAGAGCCTTAGATGTATCCATGCATCTCCATCACAGCAGCAGAAATGTCCACTATCTTGGGTGTGTAAAGCTGCTGCTCTGGGTCTATGTCAAATTCCTGCAAGGCTGCGGCCATTGCTGGCTATGAGAATATGTGCGTAGGTGTAAGTTCCACACCAGGACAATTGTTGCATGCCCTATAGGTTATTGTGCCATCTGGATGTATTGTCATTCCAATATAGTGTTTTGTTCTAAGTCTTGTTATAGTTTTTGTCATTTTTCTCTCAGTGTTTATATCGCATTTTGATTTTCTTTCTTATTTTTGTTCAATTATATTGTATTTTTCCAAAGCATCAGCGTCAAATAATGGCATTTGTTCTTTCCTTTGGCTCAACTTTCTAGCTTCCTTTGCCAATTCAGATGCCATTTCATTACCCCCGATCCCAGCATGGGCAGGGATCCATTGTAGAATGCAGTTATTCTCCAATGGTTCCAGTTGGGTAAGTAACGAGTGTATTTTCCGTGTGATTTTAGTATTGTCCTTCTGAATTGCTTCTAGAGCGGATATGGAGTCGCTGTATATTAAATTTTCTTCTGCTTGATGCAGGGATGGTTGGTTAAGGCATACATCAAGGGCTTTCCAGATAGCCGTCAGTTCACAAGTGAAGTTTGACGAAATCTGTCCTGCTCCTTCTTTGATTTTGATGTGCGTTCCATCTTGCAGTATTATGTTAATTCCGGCCCCTCCATAACTCAGAGTAAGGTCTGAAGATCCATCTGTATGTGCTGTTAAAGGGGGTGGTCTAGCATTTTTAATCAATAATCTGTACTATGAGGACATAGCCGTTAATATTTCAAACACATTAGACCTAGAAGCCCAAGATATCAAAGTCTACCTCAATCAAAACAAAGCCATCAACATATACAATATGTATCACCCTCCAAACAATACACTTATTGACGATGGAACAATGGCTCAATTTCTTACAGACAACTCTTATTGTATGTGACCTTAATGGCAAATATCAACTATGGGGATGTTCCACGCCAAACCCAAGAGGCAAAATACTTTCAAACATATTTGACGACAATGCAATCATGTGCTTAAATGATGGGGATCCTACCCATCATTCATACAGCTATAATACTGCACAAGCCCTTGATATAAGTTTTTACTATCCTGACATTTTCCACAATAGCAAATAGCAAATATTAAAAAGTATTGTAAGTGATCATTTGCCTAATTTGATAGAAATTAGCACCAAGACCAAAACCAGCTCAATTAAGAAAAATTCTGGAACTTCAAAAAGGCTAATTGGATATCTTTCGGAAACACCATTATTAAAGCAGCCACAGTTTCAATACCAAGAGGTAATATTAAGAAATGGATTCCAAATTATACACACCAGGCAAAAAATATTCAAACACTTATAACTAAAAGAAATGAACTACAAAAAAGAGCACCCAAAACCAAACAAATTGTAGAACTGAACTGAACAATGTGAATGCAAAAATAAAAATATAAAACGTAAATGTGAAAAGGGAAAAATGGAAACAAACTTGTGAAAACCTGAACCCAAGAAACCCAAATACAAAACTTTGGAATTTGGCAAAACAAATTGACAGATCCCAGTCATAAACTAATGACAAAATTGCTGTCAATCTTTTAGGTAATTCATATAAAATAAGTAGTAAAATCAAGGTTGAAACAAAGGCCCGAAGGATTATTCATGACTGTAAAAATGTCACCAGCACTCATAATATTTTCCATGAAAAAAATCAATATGAAAGAGCTAGCTTATGCATTAGAAAACACTGACCTAAACAAGACTCCTGGGCCAGATGGAATCCATGGCCGAATGATATCAAACTTGGGCAAAATTGGCAAAGAAAGACTTCTTAATATTTTCAATAACTCCTGGAAAACTGGAAAATTGCCTCAAGACTGTAAAATGCAACAATAATTCCCATTTAAAAACTTGAAAAATCTGCTGATGACCCAAAAAACTACCGACCTATCTCCCTCACAAGTATTTGCTGAAAATTAATGGAAAAAATTATACTCAGACGACTCACCTACCACCCCGACACAAGAAATCTCTTACCAGAAGAACAATATGGATTTAGGAAAGGACATGGGACAATAGACCAACTCTTAATTTTCACACAAAAGGTAAAAGATGCACAAACAGAAAACCAACTAACCACACAATAGCTGCTTTTTTAGACCTTACACAAGCTTTTGATAAGGTATGGAAAAACAAGTTAATTACAAAATTATACAAACATTTCAAAATTGATGGAAAAGCTATCACTTGGATAAATGATTCCCTTAAAAATAGAAACATCAGGGTCAAATATAATGGCACTCTATCTAAAACCCTCAAATTGTATCAAGGATTACCACAAGGATCAGTCCTTAGCCCAAATCTCTTCACCCTATTTATTGCAGGCATAGAATAAATATTTTCACATAGAACCAATATTGGACTTTTCGCTGATGACATTATTCTATGGAGCAGCAACACTAACTGGAAAAAAGCTGAAAGAGATTTGAACAAGACCCTTCTCCACCTAGAAAAATTTGCAAATAAACATATATTAGAATTTAACCCCCAAAAATCTGAAACCTGTCTTTTTACTACCGATAAGAAACTATACAAATTAAGACCAAATATTATTCTGAAAGAACAACAATTACAATATAATAAACATCCTAAATATCTCGACTACACCCTGGATCCAGACATTAACTCCAGTAAACATATTGAAGGAGTTGTTAGAAAAGGAAGTGACTGACTAAAAATCTTGAAATGAGACCTAATGAGACCTATCTTGGAATATGGATATCAAATCTATGGTACAGCATCTGAAACAAATCTAAAATCACACACACACACACAAGCCTTTTTATTGGGGCATCCAGCCCTTTACATGATTCCCCTCTACAGGATTTAGCAAAGGAAGATATTTCGAAAGTAAAAACTAGAATACAGGAAGTAATAAGGAAAAAGAAAAGCGAGAAGAAAAAAAAAACAAACAAAAATAAATATAAACATATATACAAAAAATAAGCATACAGAGCAAAAGGAACCATATATGATTAAATATTTAAATTAAAGTTATAATGTTTAAAATATGTCAAGGTTAGGATATCATTGAGAGGGCTAGTGTTGAATCAGCCGCATTCAATCTTCGTTTTCTTCCTCGAAGCAAACCACGACATTCGGCGCATCCATTGTTCTCCAACGGACATTGACTGCGGCCTTGTAGAATTTATATAAACCGAGGGAGAGACCCAACAAATCTAAAATCACTGGAAAGGATACAACTAAATGCAGCTAGAATTATTACAGGTCTTCGAAATACCTGCCCTAATAATATTGTACTTTACGAGGCAGACATTATGCCCTTAAAGGATAGAAGCTACAATCTGCCAAAATATATAAACAAAATCAAGGGTTATACAAACAAACACAGAACTTTCAATTACATACTTAATTGGGAATCCAATATAAGACTCAAAAAAGAAGGCCCTCTCCACCTGGCCAAAAGAAATTGATTTTTAAAATATAAAGTGGAAAAATATTATTTAGCAGAAAAAAAATATCTCCATGCGAATCACTAAATGTTATTATTAATGCCACTTTAAATGAACCCACCAACAAACAATACCAAAATCCAGAATACTTAAAACAATTATCACATTAGAAATAATTAATATAAAATTCTTAAAAATGTAATAACTATCTATACCGATGGTAGCAGAGACGAGTTGGGACACACTGACAGTGACTCTCTCAATAAAACCATAAATGGCAATGAGAAAATAAACAGAAGAAACCCAGATTTTTGCTCAGTCTTCAGATCCGAACTTATAGCCATCTATGAAGCCTTAAAATCCATCAGAAACACTAAACATCACGATATATGGATTCTTACTGATAGTAGATGTGCCATACAACACTTGAGTCACACAAGGGAACTTGGAGACAAAGTAAGCAGGAACATAATTGGTTATCTCCAAAAACTCTCACTACCTCAAAAATTCACCTTCAATGGATACCCTTACATGTTAGCATTGAAGGCAATGAAGCTGCTGATGCGCTAGCGAAAAAAGGCACAAAAGAACCCTTACTACAGAAAAATAAACTTACTTTTAAAGAAATAGAAATAGTAGCCAAAACAAAAATAAACAAGAACTGGAGGATCCCACCTAAGCACAGTTGGTACACCCTAGAAGCAGATGGCCACCCAGACCTTTCGGTCCACAAGCCGGCATCCGAAGCATGACCTTCGCTGCTATTCTGTTCAACTCATAAGCCAAGTAACGGTATCCAAGCTAGAGCTTGGACATTGTACCTGGAAACACCACCTCCCAGACAACGTGTCTAGAAGGATTTCTATACCGGTGGCCTTTAAACACAGCAAAAGAGGAAAGGGGAGGCGGCCCCCGGTCGACTCTGTTCACTCACAGTTGAGGAAAAGCTCAGATGCCACGTCGTAGGCTTTCTCAAGAAGCTTGCTGTGGTTTCTCAGCAGCTTACTCTCGATCGCGCCCCTCGCCCTCCTTCTCTCTTCTTGCACACCCACTACCCTTGGACAATCCAAGACGTAGTGGCGTGCATCCACATCCCTTTATTCATAGACGCAATAAGGGTTTCTCTTAATTTTAAATCTGTGGAGACTTGGGGAAGAGCCCATGTCCCGAACTACCCTAATGAATTTGTGGGACATTACTTTACAGAGGTACTTGGGTGTTGTTACCCAATTGAATACCTCTCTCCCTTCACACTTTTCCTCCATCTGTCCAACCATAAGTCCTCGACGTGCCCCCTGATCCTCCTATAAACTTCTTTCTTGGTCACTGGGGTCATCAGTGATCTACCTCTAAAGCATCCTGCCTTAGCGAGCCTGTCTGCGAACTCATTACCTTCGATGAGGCTGTGTCCCCTAACCCTCCGGAGCCCGCGTTATCATCTCCAGCTCCTGGATTATTTGATGCGCGATTTGCCCTTTCACCAGATTGATGGCGACGAGGCCCGACATACAATCTGAATAGAAGCGGTCCGGGCTGAAGTTCTTCTCGGCACACACTCTGAGGGCTACCCTGATCGCAACCAGCTCGGCTGAAAATACCAATTCGTCCACTCTGAGTGTTAAGCTTTCTTGGAAGATCAGCTCTCCATTAGTGAAAATCATGACTCCAGCTCCAGTATTGGTTCCAGACTTACTACCATCAGTGATAAACCTCCGTGTCAATCCCTGTCGGCCCTCCAGGACTCCAATTCCACTTTGGCAACCACTGCGGAGGCTTCCTTGGGTCCCTCTTCCATTCCAGGGCACTCGCTTTAAGTCCCAGGGCATCTTCCCTGTTCTCCCAGATCTTCTGTCTGATGGTCTCCTCCTCTAGTTTCAATCCCAGGGGAATAAGCCCAGCGAGGACCAAAAAGGCCTCACTGCTGGTAGTGCGATATCCCCCTGTGATTCTGAGTGCCGCTGTCCTCTGCATGCTCTCTAGAGTTTTTGACACCTTCTAATCCCTGTTATAGCAGGATTGGCTCGACACAGGAGAGGCAGAGGTTCCTAAAAATAGTACCCTCCTTCTTCCCCCCCCCCCTATTGAGAGCCAACCAGGACAGGCCTGCACAACGCCTCCCTGCCTCTCGTCACCATCTCCTCCGCATGGTATTGCCAACCCATCTTGTCATCAATGACCACCCCCAGGATGGTCATCCTATTGACCAACGCTACCCTCCGTCCTTTCATCCGGATAGCCGGCTTATGCTCCCATTTGATCCCTTTCCTTTTAGTTCTTATGTCCCTAGGCTTAAAGCTGAGGGCTTTAGTTTTGGAGACATTGAACTTAAGGCCAGAGTCATGGGCTCAGTTCGAGAGGATTTGGAGAGAAGCTTCAACACACTTCTCAGCCTTCGCTCTCGAAGCAGCCTCAATGATGAGGAACTGGTCGTCAGCATAGAGAACCAGCCAGGCTGCCTCAGGTAGCTCCTCCTGGAAAACGGTGTTTACCAGGATATTCCACATAATAGGTCCGCAGCAAGACCCCTGGGGGCAAACCCTAGCACAGTTTCTTTCCAAATTTAACCCACCAAAACTGGAGCTAATCCGTCTATCCCTCAGGAAGTCACGAACCAAGCTGCACAAAATATCAGGACAACCCATGTCCATCAAATTTCATCAGCTTTTTCCAGCTCATGGAGTTGAACGCGCCATCAATGTCCAGGGCCACGAGAAGAACCCAAGCACCCTTATTTAAGCCCATCTCAACCCCCTCTAACACCTCGTTCAGAGCCGTTGGAAAGAGGAAAGGAGCTCATTACTCTCTAGCCAGTGCTTCAGTCGCTGAGCTAGTAGGCTATCCAAGACCATTCCTAGACACACTAGTAAAGAAAGCGGAAGATAATCATTAGGAGAATTACCCTTCTACCAGACTTTTCGAGAAGCACTACTCGGGCAACCTTCCATGCCTCAGGAAAAGTACCAGTGTCCAGGCACCTATTGAAAAACTTGGCAAGAAGTGATGGGTGCATTCTTAACAGGGCTTTCACGACCGTGTTATCGATCCCTTCGGGACCAGGAGATTTCCTTTTCCCGAACTTGAAAGCCGTCAGTTTCACCTCATTCTCAGAAAAGGGCGGATCCACCAAACCACAAGTGGTCAGAGAGATCTCGTCCTCTGGTTCCTCGTTTCCGAAGTGCCGATCCAAGTTGTTTTTATTTTATCTTCTGCTTTCGAGCGAGTATGTCTAGAACACATTCTCTCTGAATTTTATCATTGTTGGTGGATGAAACAGCACCAGTGATTATTTTGGCCGCTTTTGCTTGAACACTGTCTAGTCTTACTTGCTTGAGGGAGCCCAGACCGGTGTTACATATTCCATTATCAGCCTTATTAAGGTGATATATGTTGTTCTGAGAATTCTGGGTTTTTCTCCCCAATTTGTTCCACATAGCCATCTCAGAATGTTTAGGTGTCTGGTATCTCTATTTTAGGTGCTAATTATGTGTTTTGAAAATTCCAATTCCTCATCAATGACAGTTAAAATAATTTTATTCACATCTTGTCAATACATACAAAGTGCACAGTCTGCAATATTAAAAAAAAAAGATAATATGCATTATATACATGTGATATCTTGGGACCTCTGGGACCAGTGTTACCTGATGCTAGACGAACCTCGATGTCAACTCTACCGTGCAGTCGTGATGGAAGGCGACACAGCTGGGCCAAAGGTGAAATAAGCAAATAGAGATTCCACTTAGAAGCGTCTGAACGTCAAGAAGGAATGGGACGAGGAGATTTCTGGCAGGAAAGGGTTTACCTTTTATCGGAGCGTCCGGTGGACAGGGACTGGAACGAAGACTAACTAAGTACTGACTAACTGAGGATCGGGGCCTCCTTTTATAGCTGAGCCGGGTCCGAACAGGTCACTGCTCTTTTCTGACGTAAACAGGGGGGGGGAGTTTTATTATCTAGGAGGGCCACGACTTCGTAAAAGTTGGACTGAGTTTGCTAGGCCTTCTCTCCTATTTTCACCTAAGCCTGATTAGTTTTTACCTTAATTTTCTCCTGTTAGTCTCCATTCCTTCTATCTGTACAGTTTCTATACTTTATTAGATTCTTACGCGGTACAGATTGATGTTAGTTGAGGCTTTTTATTTGCAGTAAATAAGAAGTTATATACATTTACGTGGTGGAACATGTGATAGTAGATATCTGGACTATTCACAACAATTCCATGGTCTTAAATCATCACATACACTATGTACAATGAATATGGCGCCTCTCCCAGCGCTGCAGAGTTTGGTGGAGAATCGCCATTGGGTCTCCAGCGACACCACGCATTTTGCGATCTACGATGAATACCTAGATCGTGTACTTCGCCGCTTAGGAGATGGTGATGGAGCGGTCCTCGACACCAACTGGAAAGACCCAAGACTGCAGTATCACACGTTCTTTCTTCCTTGGAAAATTCTCCATTGACCCAAACCTTTAACCTTGTTCCCCTTAAGAAGTCTGCAATCCAGGTTAAGGTTTCTTCTCTTACTCCGATGTTGTGCAGCTTTTCACGTAATTTCTCCCTCCACACTCGATCAAAAGCTGAGGTCATATCAAGGAATATAGCCGTGGTCTTCTTTGGCGGTTTTTCCTGGAAATAATCTATTATTGATTGACAGAAGTAGAACAGTTGATCAGTCGTACAGTGCTGGGATCTATAGGCAGTTTGGTAGAAGTTTATTTTATTATTGTTAGTGAGCCAGACTATGAGCCTAGAGTGGATAATTCGTTCTGTAATTTCACAAAGTATGCTGGTGAGAGCAATTGGCCGATAGTTCTTGGATTCCTTGGCATCTTTGTTTGGTTTCAGTATTGGAACAGTAATTGATATCTTCCAATTCTTTGGTAGTTTACTCTTAGATTTTTTTATTGATGAGTTTAGCTCATTCAGTGTGAAGTCTCTCGAGAAAATATCTTGTTGATGGAAGTTTCTTGCTTGTTTAACTAACTGGTTTATATTATTTTTAGAGTCCTGTCTTCAATCGTATATTTGAGTATGGAAGTGCTTGAAAGATATTCAGCAATTATGTTAGTCATCTGTTTGTTCTCGTTCTAGCTGTTCTATTCATATCGGTTAGACTATTGGAGGATTGGTGTTGGTTTTGATTCTTTTCTAACACTCTAATCATATTCCAGTGTTGTCTGTCCTTTCTTGGATCCATTTTCTCGTAGAACTCTGCCATTCTTCTCTTGTTTGCATATCCAAATTTCTTGTTTTATTTTGTGACTAATTTCAATGTGTTACTTTCTCTTTTCTTCTGTTTTATTCTTTTAAAGAAGTTCATTGATATTGTCTCTCTCTGCAATCATTGCCTCGATGTTGTGGCCCTTCCAGTAAGGTATCCACAGGTCTAACGTCTCCTTCTAGCTCCTCCTTGCAGCTTTTGATATATTCGAAGAGAAGTTTTCCAATTTTTGTCAAGCGTTCTGTAATTCAATTTTTCGTTGCACAGTTCTTCAAGCTTTTCTGTAAATTTTTTTCAAGTCGGCTTTCCTAAAGTTCCATGTTCTTTTATTCTTTTGGACATTCTCAATTTTGAAGTTTAGGGTTGTTAAAATTGGTCTGTGGTCACTGATTGCACTTCTCAGGATTTTCCATTGTGTTGTGGGTGCGATGTTGAAATGTATCGCTGTGATGTCTATTGCGGATTCTGTGCCTGTGGACTTGGATAGATAGGTGTTATCTCCCTTATTTAATGGTGTAAGGTCGAGGTCGGTTACCATGTCCTCAACCTGTTGACCTTTGTTATCCTTGACAGGTGATCCCCAAGTTGAACTTTTGGCGTTAAAATCGCCGAGTATGATTGTGATATCCGAAGAGGCTTCACTTAATGTCTCTATTGTGTGTACCCATACAAAATTCAAAGATTTCACAGGCTGAAAGTTGGCGATTTTGAGATGCGTCAAGAATTCGCTGCATGGGTTTTCCGGAAAATTGATATTGATGAAAACTGGCTGTCGAATGTTCTGTGGACAGATGATGCTCACCTTTCTCTAAACGGAGAATCTAACATTCAAAACAGCCGCTTTTGGGCAACAGAAAACCCTAGGATTTTTACAGAAATGCCACTCTATTAGCCTAGAGTTACAGTTTTGTGTGGGTTCACTTCTTTTTTATTATTGGGCCATTTTTCTTTGAAAAATCAATGGAAGAACTTTTAAAACCGTTTTTGTAACTGGTGAACGTTATGTTCATATGGGGTATTCCCATATTGCAGGGAAAAAGCACTAAGCGAAATAACATTCATGAAAGTTGGAGGACCTCCTCATATCTCCCGTGGTGCCAAACATTTGCTGAAGAATACGTTCGTTGAAAATCGTGTGATAAGTCGCCACTTTATACACCAGTGGCCTCCAAGATCACCAGACTTGACGCCTTGCAATTTTTGTTTATGGGGGTACATCACATCGTGTGTTTATCGATGCTGGCCTACCACAATGGCCATGTTAAAGGCTTCTATCAGATGGCACGTTTTATCAATTTCAACAGATATGTTATTTAATGTTGTCCATTCTGTCATTTATCGTCTGCAGGCGGTGATTGAAATTGAAGGGTGCCACATTGAGCAAGGATTGTGACCTAATACAAGAGAGAAGGCAGTTACCTCATCTACTTATATAATTGCCTTATTCTGTCTGTATGTCTGAAGCTCACGGATAGAATGCGCTCCTATTGGCTGTCGGCGAACACGTGTCCTCCCTGAAGGGTGCCACATTGAGCAAGGATTGTGACCTAATACAAGAGAGAAGGCAGTTACCTCATCTACTTATATAATTGCCTTATTCTGTCTGTATGTCTGAAGCTCACGGATAGAATGCGCTCCTATTGGCTGTCGGCGAACACGTGTCCTCCCTGCCCCCCTCTAGACAACCCTGTTATCAGCAGTGTGTTACATCCACCTGTCTATACAGACCACCCTGCCTATAGCGGCACTTTAGGCAACCCTGTAATCAGCAGTGTGTTACATCCACCTGTCTATACAGACCACCCTGTCTATAGCGACCACTCTAGACAACCCTGTTATCAGCTGTGATACATCCACCTGTCTATACAGACCACCCTGTTTATAGCGGCCATTCTAGACAACCCTGTTATCAGCTGTGTGATACATACACCTGTCTATAGCGGCCACTCTAGACAACCCTGTTATCATCAGTGTGTTACATTCACCTGTCTATACTGACCACCCTGTCTATAGCGGTCACTTTAGGCAACCCTGTTATCAGCAGTGTGATACATACACCTGTCTATAGCGACCACTCTAGACAACCCTGTTATCAGCAGTGTGATACATACACCTGTCTATACAGACCACCCTGTCTATAGCGACCACTGACCACCCTGCCTATAGCGACCACTCTAGACAACCCTGTTATCAACTGTGTGATACATCCACCTGTCTATACAGACCACTCTGTATATAGCGGCCATTCCAGATAACCCTGTTATCAGCTGTGTGATACATACACCTGTCTATAGCGGCCACTCTAGACAACCCTGTTATCAGCTGTGTGATACATCCACCTGTCTATACAGACCACCCTGTCTATAGCGGTCACTTTAGGCAACCCTTTTATCAGCTGTGTGTTACATTCACCTGTCTATAACGGCCACTCTAGACAACCCTGCTATCAGCTGTGTGATACATCCACCTGTCTATACAGACCACCCTGTCTATAGCGGCCACTCTAGACAACCCTGTTATCAGCTGTGTGATACATCCACCTGTCTATACAGACCACCCTGTATATAGCGGCCTTTCGATATAACCCTGTTATCAGCTGTGTGATACATACACCTGTCTATAGCGGCCACTCTAGCCAACCCTGTTATCAGCTGTGTGATACATCCACCTGTCTATACAGACCACATTTTCTATAGCGGCCACTCTAGACAACCCTGTTATCAGCTGTGTGTTACATTTACCTGTCTATACAGACCACCCTGTCTATAGCGACCACCCAAGACAACGTTTTAAAAACATATCCGCACTCGGGTAAAACCCGGGCGTTGCCCGGGCCATTCGTCTAGTGTGTTATATAAGCTGCCATGTATTATATTATCTACCAATATTTTGCAGCCCTTTGTTTTGGGATATGGAGATAATAAATGCTGTCCTCACATCTTGACTCTTTTTTTTTGTGAAGAGTAATATTTTGTTTGTCATTTGCTCACATATTATTTCGTGCAAACCAGCTTGTTATAACTTCTCGAATAACACTGGTGCAGACAATTTTTCCCCTATGTTTAGTTTTTCGCTTTTCGCTCATTAGAAGAAATAGCATAATGAATATTTTCTGTACACCAATAACTTTAGAAATTTTGTGCAAAAAATAATACAAAACGATTTTACTAACACGTTTTTCAACGCAAAAGGTCGATTTAAAAAAATATTTTTATTTGAGGGGACACATTTTTTAAAATTGGGTACAGTATGAGAGAGAGTTGAATTAAAAATATTAGAAATTTATTATATTCGGAAACACAAACCGTATCTAAAATATCATTTTTTTTGCTACATGTTTTAATTTGCATTTACCTATTAACATATCTCTGATTGTATTCAAAAATTGTTAACCAATTCTTCATACTTTTGGCGAAGTGGTGTTTTATTAATTTGTTATTTGATGTTATTAGGGTTCTTTCCTGGTATTCAAAAAGGAAAAATACGTGTCGAACAGTTATATTTTTCAATTTATCAAACAATTTGGCCGCTGAATCTCTGATTTTGGTAGTGCGCCATCTGGCGAATAAAATTGTAACTAAAATCAATTTCGAATTTTTCATTATTTGCCATAAAAATTCCATTGCATCCTGAACACAATGGTGTTTACCGCATTGCTCTAGCGCAAATATTCGCGGATTTATTAATTTTTAAAATAGTGCGGGACTTTTGGATCACCCTGTATATCAACTAGAAAAACATATATTATATCAAATATATAATTTATTTACCAATATTTCAGTTGGATGAACGCCAAACTATTTCAAAGAATTAAAACATATGAAAAATTATAAATAAATATATAAAATAATATAATAATATATATGATAAATATATATATTGACCACGGACGAAGGCAGTCGAACCACGGGCGCCGAGGATGCCCTTAACGTAGTAAAATAATTTTGTATTAATTTTTGCTCAAAATTTCTAAACTTATTGGTGTACAGAAAATATTCCTTATGCTTTTTCTTCTAATGAGCGAAAAGCGAAAAACTAAACATAAGGGGTAAAATTGTGTGTACCAGTGTTATTCGAGAAGTTATAACACTTTGGTCTGCACGACATAATATTTGAGCAAATGACAAACAAAAATTACAGTTCACAAAAAAAGAGTCAAGATGTGAGGACAGAATTTATTATCCCCATAACCCAACACAAAGAGCTGCAAAATATTGGTAGATAATATAATACATGGCAGCTTATATAACACATTAGGTAACTTGCCTTCTTTTTTGTATTAGGTCACAATCCTTGCTCGATGTGGCGCCCTTCATTATCAAACACCACCTGCAGACGATAGATGACAGATTGGACAACATTAAATAACATATCTGTTGAAATTGATAAAACGTGCCATCAGATAGAAGCCTTCAACATGGCCAATGTGATAGGCCAGCATCGATAAACATACGATTTAATGTACGCCAATAACCAAAAATCGCAAGGCGTCAAGTCTGGTGATCTTGGAGGCCACTGATATATGAAGTGGCGACTACTTATCACACGATTTTCACCGAACGTATTCTTCAGCAATTGTTTGGCACCTCGGGAGATATGAGGAGGTCCTCCATCTTTCATGAATGTTATTTCGCATAGTGCTTGTCTGCCCTTCAATATGCAAAACCCTTTTGGAGGCCACTGATATATGAAGTGGCGACTACTTATCACACGATTTTCACCGAACGTATTCTTCAGCAATTGTTTGGCACCTCGGGAGATATGAGGAGGTCCTCCATCTTTCATGAATGTTATTTCGCATAGTGCTTGTCTGCCCTTCAATATGCAAAACCCTTTTATCTCAAAAGTTGAACCTAACGTTCCCCAGTTACAAAAACGGTTTTAAAAGTTCTTCCATTGATTTTTCAAAGTAAAATGGCCCAAGTGAAACCACACAAAACTGTAACTCTAGGCTGATGAAGTGGAATTTCTGTAAAATTCATAGGGTTTTCTGTTGCCCAAATGCGGCTGTTTTGAATGTTAAATTCTCCGTTTAGAGAAAGGTGAGCATAATCTGTCCACAGAACATTCGACAGCCAGTTTTCAACAATATCAATTTACCGGAAAGCCCATACAGCGAATTCTTGACGCATTTCAAAATCGCCAACTTTCAGCTCGTGAAATCTTTGAATTTTGTATTGGTACACACAATAGAGACATTAAGTGAAGCGTCTTCGGATTACACAATCATACTCCGCGATTTTAACGCCAAAAGTTCAACTTGGGGATCACCTGTTCAGGATAACAACGGTCAGCAGGTTGAGGACATGCTAACCGACCTCGACCTTACACCGTTAAATAAGGGAGAGAACACCTATCTATCCAAGTCCACAGGCACATAATCCGCAATAGACATCACAGCGATAAATTACAACACCGCACCCACAACACAATGGATAATCCTGAGAGGTGCAATCAGTGACCACAGACCAATTTTAACAACCCTAAACTTCAGAATTGAGAATGTCCAACAGAATAAAAGAACATGGAATTTTAGGAAAGCCGACTGGAAAATTTTCACAGGAAAGCTCAAAGAACTGTGCATCGAAGAATTAAATTACAGAAATCTTGATAAAAACTTGGAAAGATTCTCTTCGAACATATCCAAAGCTGCAAGAGCATCGATACCTAGAAGAAGACGTAAAGACCAGTGGTTACCTTACTGGAAGGACCACAACATAGAATGATTGTAGAGAGAGAGACAATATCAATTAAATTCTTAAAACAAATAGAACAGAAGAAAACAGAAAGGAACTCATTGATGTTATTCACAAAATATAACAAGAAATTTGGATATGCAAACAGGAAAAATGGCAGAAATCTGCGAAAAAATGGATCCAAGAAAGGACAGCCAACACTGGAATATGATTAGAGTGTTAGAAAACAATCAAAACCAACACCAATCCTCCAATAGATATGAATAGAACAGCGAGAACGAGAACAAACAGATGGCTGACATAATTGCTGAATATCTTTCAAGCACTTCCAGACTCAACTACATAAATGAAGACAGGACTCTAAAAATAATATAAACAAGAGTGTAAAAAACTTCTAAGCAAGAAAATACCATCAACAAGATATTTTCTCGAGAGACTCCACACTGAATGAGCTAAACTCATCAATAGAAAAGTTAGATCCAAGAGGTCACCAGGAGATGATATCATCTTAGTCAAATGATTAAACACTTTGGAGACAAAGCTAAAAATCAACTCTTACGAATACTGAACATTTCATGGCAAACTGGTGAACTACCAAAGAATTGGAAGATATCACCTATAGTGCAATACTGAAACCAAACAAAGATGCCAAGGAATCCAAGAACTATCGGCTAATTGCTCTCATCAGCATACTTTGTAAAATAACTGAACGAATTATACACCCTAGGCTCATAGTCTGGCTCACTAACATTAATAAAAAACTTCTACCAAATTGTCTATAGATCCAGACACTGTACAACTAATCAACTGTTCTACTTCTGTCAATCAATAATAGATTATTTCCAGGAAAACCGCCAAAGAAGACAACGGCCGTTATCCTGGATATGACCTCAGCTTTTGATCGAATGTAAAGGGAGAAATTATTTGAAAGGCTACCAAAATCGGAGTAAAAGGAAAAACCTTAATCTGGATTGCAGATTTCTTAAGAGGAAGAAGGATAAAGATCCGGTCAATGGAGAATTTTCCAAGGATCGAAGAACATGGGCTGGTTTATCTCAGGGATCTGTGTTCAGTCCTCTACCCTTTCTGCTATATATTAACGACAAACATCCTTACCTCACTGAAGACACAAAGGTTCCCTGTTATGCAGATGATATAGCCATATGGCACAGAAGTAGCAGTATAGAAAATATCAGACAAAATACTGAACACATTAATGAGAGGACTTGAGGAGTAGGCAATGAAACTCCAAATGACCATAAAACCAATAAAACCAAACCTATGCGTTTTCTCCACTGACAGGTGAAAAAGGCATAAATATAACCCAAAAATAAGCATAAACAACCAAATAATTGATAAAATTAGAAATCCAAAATACCTAGGTGTGATACTGCAGTCCTGTATATTTCCAGTTGGCCTCGAGGACCACGCCATCACCATTGTTATCTTGCTTATTAAATAATTTATTTGAAATAGTATAAACACATTTATATTAAACAAAATAAAAGAAATCAGAACTTATAAAATAAAAGAAGTTTATTTATCTTCTTTTAAATTATTTACTTAAAAACAATTTAACAAAACAAATTTAATCCAAAAATTAAACGATCAAAATTTACGTATATCTCGACGGAATGTATTTACTTTTTTCTTCGTAAAAATCCAAAAAATAAATAAATTAATTAATATTTAATTATTAAATTATTATTTATATATTTATATTATATATTTATATATGTCGTAAAAAAAAGATGTATTTTAGGTACGTTACCAATTCATTCATGCAGTCGTGGATTGAAGTGAAATGATAACTTTTAAATCCAAAATTGAATTTATTTTAATGATTATATTTTAAGAAAAAACAGTCTGCATACATACAATTTTATAAATATTATCTAAGTATATACAAAAAACAGCTTGGGTTGTACTCCTTTTGTTAAGGATTTTAAAAAAATTAACTCTGTGTTAATTCTATGATTATTTAAATTATAATTATATTAATGAATAATAAAAATCATATTTTTATTATGTCATTTCTTCCCTCCAAGGATAAAAATTAGGGAGTAATTTTCAAAAAAAAAAAAGTATCATTATTATTTACATAGATTATCAATTAAGATGGAGGATACCAATTGAAACTATATCAATGATGCTCTTTATTTCTTCTACATATTCCTATTGGTACCTTTTTTCTTGACAGTAGCTGAAAATTATCCAATCTTATTTGAATTTATAGGTGTCTCCTTCCTATAATTCATAAGGGGATTTACCTCATGAATTGAGTAGGCCTTCTCAGGCTCTCAAGATTCAAAAGGTATTTTGCCACATGCCAAAAAATATATTTTTGAAAATCACAAATTTATTTCTCATAATGACGAGTGGTATCCAACATCTTGTTTCACATTTATTTGGTTTAATCAGAATAAAAACAT
Source organism: Cordylochernes scorpioides (assembly GCA_030710605.1). Taxonomy (NCBI): domain Eukaryota; kingdom Metazoa; phylum Arthropoda; class Arachnida; order Pseudoscorpiones; family Chernetidae; genus Cordylochernes; species Cordylochernes scorpioides. The sequence continues at coordinate 83,463,288 of CP092886.1, read as the reverse complement.
AAAATAATGGGTTATTTACTTCCACATAATGAAAAATATTTACACATGAAGTTTTATTATTTACATAAAAAAAAAGAATGTTCGAATATGAAATGTTCCATATAAAATTTGTGAGGGAAAAATATATAGAATCATATGAGTGAATTTCTCAACAAATAAAATCAAAATGTAAAATATTTACAACAACATTAATTAAAAGTGGTATGTTTTGCATCTATGGTCAAATATATATAATAGTCAATGAATGAAAATAAAATATGTTTTTAAAATAAAATAAAATATTTGCATTTTTAGATTATATAATATTTCCCCCCTGTGAAAAAGATTTTAAAAAAGTTAAAATTTGAAAATAAAAATGGCTATTACAAAAATAATTAATTAAACGAAATCAAAATGTCTATAAAATAATTACAAATTAAACAATAAAAATCAATGTCTATATTTTTTCAAAATAAACAAAAGAAAGTTTGTTTATAAATAATTTATATAAATATGAAATTAAAATAAAACTATATATAAGAAATAATAATGATAGATTAATATAAAAATTTATATGAAGCCAAAAAAGGTATTTAAAAAATGAATAATTATGTCGTTATGCCTGCTGTATTTCAAAATATTAAATGGCAGTAGAAATGTTTATTTTTACACAAATATAATTTAAAATGAGTTTTTCCTAAAATATAAACATTTAAATGCATGTAAATAATATATAAAAGTATTTTTCAATAAAATGGATGAGTAATTAAATGATTATAAAGAGATATTTGAAGTGACATTAAGTTATGTGTGTAGGCAAAAGAATTGGGGTTGATATTTGTTCTCCATTGTCCATATCCAAAATATGGCCTTTCTGTAAAAAACATGGTTTATCATCAATATCTATTAACTTTGTGTTAGAAATTTGGTTTACTATTAAGTCATTTTCTAAATTAGTGCTATTTTGAAGTAAAAAATCTGATTCTGGGTAAAATAATTTAAGTTTATTTGAGTGTATAATTTCTGTTTGTTTTCTTTGAGGTAAATTGGGTTTATTTATTTCATATGTGACTGGAGAAAGTTGTTTTAAAATTTTAAATGGGCCTATATATCTTTGTGTTAATTTACCAGTGTTTGGATAAATAAAGGTTTTCACTAATACCTGATCTCCTTCTTTAAAAATGGGTTCTGGGTGTTTAATATCATAAAGCTGTTTGCTGTGTTCATGAGATTTTATGGTTCTTTCAATGGTTAATTTTCTTGCTTTTTCTATTGGTGTATGTGTTTCTGTGTCATGTTCTATATACTGTGGTTGTATTCCATAGTATAAGAACCTAGGTGTAAAGCCTGTTATAGTATGTACTGTATCATTATAACTTTCAGTAATATTAGGAATATATTTTGTCCAAGGGATCTTTAAATTATGATTATATTCACATCTTAACCTATTTATGATAGTGTAATTCAATCTTTCTACTTTTGCATTTGTTTCTGGGTGATGGGCACTGGTGAGTAGATGCTTAACATTATTTTTTCCTAAAAATTGTTTAAATTTATTGCTAAGAAAAGCTGCATTTCTGTCAGTTATTAATATTTCAGGTTTGTTAATTTGGAATAAATTTTTTAAACAAGTTATATATGAATCAGTGGATACAGATTTTGTAGGAAAGGTCCAAAGGAATCTACTGTGATGATCTACTATCATATGGATACTGTGTTTGGTTGTCCCATATTTATGTAAGCCTCCCATTGTGTCTAAAGAAAAAATATGATTTGGGTGTGTAGCTATTGGCATCTGTTGTAGTGGTCCATAAACAAAATGAGCTATGGGGTATCTGCTGAGAAAATCAGCTTCTTTATTTTCCTTAATTAATTTAATTAAATCAGATTTTTCATATGGTGAAAGTTTTTCATCAAATTCTACACTATTAAAATTTCTAAAATCATTTTCATTAGGAGGAATAATAGATTTAAATAAAGGAATTACATTATGATGTGTATAATTATTATTATTAGGGTTATGGTAATTAACATTAAGAATTCTACCAAATTGAGTAATTGTAAAACTTTGAAAATCAATGTCTAATTTAAATAATCTTATATGGTGTAAAGAAAGCAATACATATGGCAAATTAATATCAGAGGAATAAAAATCAATATCTCTAGTAATAAATCCTATAGTTGTATTAACATTAATTTTTGAATTTATATTTAGCATACAGGATGTCTGTTTAATAAGAGGTAAATTATTAAAAACAACATAGTTTGGTTGAATCTTATCTATCATATGTTGAGGAATTATCGAGAAGGTACAGCCAGTATCTATGAGAGCTATAATATTGAAATTGTTCACATTTAGATTTATATACAGACCTTGGCGTCAGGAGTGTTGAGGCGGAACTGGTCGGCATTCGCTCGAAGGGGCTGTTGTCTGCGTCAAGGTGTCCATGGATCGAGACGGCACGGACATGAAGCTTGCAGCGGGGGGGGCTTGCACGGCCCTCTCGCGAAACCAGCACCTATTCTCAGGATGGAAGCGTCCGGCATGTCCCCTGTTTAGGCAAATTCGGCAGGGGCGTCTTTTAGAACTATAGTCCATAGGGCTTCTTCCTGGATGTCCCCATTGCTTTTGTTGTACTTCCATTCTTGGGGCTGTTTCCCTTTTAATAGATGACTCCTCCACATTTGCATCTTTATTTGGCAAATTCTGCAAGCTTTTTGCGTGAATTTCTAGAAATTCCATTAAATCCTTACTTGAAGGCACAACCCTTGGGTTGTTCTGCAATTCCCACTGTTTTCTTGTGGTTTTATCAAGCTTATCTTGTATGATCTTAACGAAAAACACATCAGATAAACTATCGATTTGGTAACCTAATACCTTCACTGTTCTTACTATCTCGTTGCAACTATCTAGAAGTTTAAACATTGACTTATGGTTGTCATCGGCTAACTTTGGTAATCTTAATGCATTATCTATTTGGGTGAAAATCAGATCCTTTGGATTATCATATCTTGTTAATAAGGTTTGCCAAACCTCAACATAATTATCGGCTGTAATTGGAAATGCGTTGACCAGTCTTAGGGCTTCGCCTCTCAGTTGGCCTTTTAAATATTGTAACTTTTCAATATTAGGTATTTGTGAGTTAGAACCAACCGCAGAAAAAAAATAGATCCTTAAATGAAAGCCATGATTCTAATCTACCATCGAAAGTTGGCAATTCAAGTTTAGGCATTTTAACATGTAAATTTACCCTTTTCTCAGATGTTTCTTGCCCATTATGCCTTAAATCCAATTCACACTTTAATCTTATACACTTATCTATGCAATTTTCCACTTCGTCATTCAAATCCTCATCCTCAAGTTTCTGCAAGAAAATATCACTCATTTTCATCAAATCATTATTTGAATACTCTAGTTTGCATTTCGTTGCATTTACATCTACCATAGACACAATGGATTCGATATTTTCTTCAATGCCTTTAATACTTTTTTTTATCCTTTTTAATTTCTTAGTTAAAGTTTCGACTTCCATAATTGCTATTCTTTTATCTATATCTTTTCCCAAATATCTTAGTTGCAATATATGGCTTTGAAATCTATTGGAATTCTTCTCGTACAGGGTTAAAATACATCCTGTCGACTATTAAAAAAGGTGTCGTAAAAAAAAGATGTATTTTAGGTACGTTACCAATTCATTCATGCAGTCGTGGATTGAAGTGAAATGATAACTTTTATATCCAAAATTGAATTTATTTTAATGATTATATTTAAAGAAAAAACAGTCTGCATACATACAATTTTATAAATATTATCTAAGTATATACAAAAAACATCTTGGGTTGTACTCCTTTTGTTAAGGATTTTAAAAAAATTAACTCTGTGTTAATTCTATGATTATTTAAATTATAATTATATTAATGAATAATAAAAATCATTTTTATTATGTCATATATATATATATATGTCGTATTAAGGTAAGTCTTTGAATAATTATAAATTTAAAACTCTAAATTTGTATTTAAGAAATAATAGACGCGACAAAAAGAAACGCAGCCATTTTCCCTTTGTTTATTTTCCAACTCCTTTGTTCTCCTCTTCTCCCTCTTACCCCTCGGGTCGTTTGTCAAAAAATTATATATAAGCATTGGCTATTTACTATTTACAAGTAGTGTGGGTATTATATTGCAGTGAACCTGTGTGGGTGTGCGCAAGATGAAATTCGTAGCTGCACAGTCTAGATAAAATATTTAATTTTCTCTGAATTGAAAATATCCTAACGAGGTTATGATATACTATTGATATTTTAAACTGTTATTTATTACATCTTTATTCTCTAATAAGTCGATAGGATTCGAACAGTGCGGGGTTAAAAAGCTAAGACTACGGATGATAGATCTCTCGGCCACGATTGCTCAATTTGAAAATGTTCATATCTTTCGTCATCCTACGATCCCTATTCTTCCTATCGTTGGCCACAAGTTGGCTAGACCTATGTTCCGACCTGGAAGTCTGGATAACGTTGTCTGTGTACTTTTTCCTATGATATACTCGTACATTGAGTTTACGACTCACTCAATGGAAGTACATAGATCAAAGCACTACAGCCAACATTTTCTTCTTTTTTTTTTTTAAGGATGATCTCTAATTCGAACTAACATTTTGAAGTGCTCATCTTAGGATAGGTTTTACCGAACATCGATTTTCGAAACTAACCGATGGGGTTATACCATATCTTAGAGGATGATGTGCTTAAAAATCCAAAATTTTATTTTTTCTTTTAACCCTCGATAGTTTATCTTATAAAAGCGCTTATCGTAATACTATTCGTAAATTAACTTATTACTATTGTCCTAAATCTGTAGGCCTTTACATCTTGTCTTTTCTACACCAGACAAAACGAACGGAGGTATGCGGGGTTGTTATACCCGACTAACGATAAGCGCTAGCCTCTGCATATTGTAAGGTGGCTAAAGATATTTATAGGCTATTTAAACCCACACACGCATTAAGTGTTTTTATGTTCACATTTTTAAGTAATATATTTAAGTCTTCAAGGTCATATATCATGTGAGTGTATAGCTTGATTAAAATTATCATATCGCCTCATATAGTCCAACATTACATTTATATACAAATTTATATATCCCACTATTCTAACGGTTCATTTTATCAAGAACATTTTATAAGAGATATGTAGGTTTGTTTGCATGGGTAGAGGCAAGATATAAAACAATAAAGGAAGAAGGTATATACAAGATGCTAAATGAGTATAAAGAATCCAAAATATTATTGTGGTAATTAAAAACAATGGAAATTTTTTAATTCTAAATATAACAGTTTTATACAAAAATGTACACAGAGTGATAACATTATTTATTAACGAGTCTTTATTTAAATAATGTGAAAATTCTTTAGTCGCCAAGGTTGTTGGTATAAAGACATCGGCATTCGGATTAAGTTTACTGTGTAATTTTTCTTTGGTAGTAACCAAATTATTTTCCACCATATTATCGAATGGATTGATTTTAGGGTCTAAGACCAATGTACTGGATATAGTGGGCATTACTATTGATGAAAAAGTTGGTTTGGATGTTATTGGAAAATCAGGCTTATAAAATGTTTCATCCGTGAAAATACTGTTGTCCAAATGGTTAAACGGTTGAAACCATTTCCTTGGTCTGGAGGAACCCGGATCACCCAAGATATCTGTAGTGAAGTGCCTATAAGGAAATAGAAAATAATTTTGTCTAGGAGGAGAGTCGGAAAGGTCCGTAGGAGGTGTGATATGGGGAATATTTTCTACATATCTACGAAGTTTTTCTATATTTATAATTTCTGTCTGTAACTGCAAAGGTCTATTTGGTCTATTAATGCGCACTACCTGAGGTGATAGTATTTCCAAGATCTCATATGGGCCTGTATAGTTAGGTTCCAACTTTGGAGTATTCGGATGTCTATAAACTTTCACCAATACTAGATCCCCTGGAACAAAATCAATCTTTTTATGTTTTTGATCGTACATTAATTTTTCGGCCTTATGCCTTGCTTGAGTCTTTTGTAATGCTATTCTTCTTGCTTCTGAGAGTTCGGGAAATGTCTGAACATGGTTGTTTAAATTGTTAGGGACTATCCCTTTTAATAAATAGATGGGAGGAAATCCCGTCACTGTATGTGGAGTTAGATTGTAGATTCTGGTAACCCTTTCTATCTGTTTGGTCCATGTCTGTTTGGGGTGTTCTAAATGGAGTATCTTCAGTTTCCCTGTTATGGTTGCATTCAATCTCTCGCTCAGACCATTTGACTGTGGGTGATTTGCTGTGGTATACAAGGGTTTTATACCTTGTGAGATTAAGAACCTTCTAAATTGAGCGGATGTAAATGCAGGAGCTCGGTCTGTCAGTAGGTTTTTAGGAATACCTTCCTGAAATACCTTTTTTAGGTCAGGGTAGAGGTAGATTTACTAGGAAAAGTCCAACAGTAGCGACTCATGTGATCACATATTACATGTAAATAAGCTCGGTTACCACCATACTTATTAAATTCGGCTACTGTGTCCATTGACATAAGTTCATAAGGTTCCTTCGCGAGTGGTAAGGTACCCATTTCTCCATATGTGGGTCCTTTCGGAGGTTTTACTATTTGGCAAATTTTGCATTTACGGACATAGTTATTTATATCTTTGGCCATACCATCCCAATAATACTGACTAGTGATTAACCTAGTGAGTTGTTTGATTCCTGGATGGTTATACCATTCGTGTGCTTTCTGGAGTAACTTATTTCTTAGTGTATCAGGTACGAACACTCTGGGTACGCCCTTTTTAGTAATAATCGCAAGTCCATCAGTATTGTGAGTGATTGATATTTATCAGGTACACGATGCTGGTGTTCCTCCAATTGTTGAGCCTCTAGAAATCCGCAAAATGGTTGTCTTGATAGTAAATCTGCTTCGAGTTGATTTTTCCCTTTCAGATAGTGTATGTCAAAAGTGTATGGGCTGAGTCTCAAGGACCATCGAAATAACCTACCTGACGGATTTTTAATATTTTTCAAATAGACCAGAGCTTGGTGATCAGAATAAATGGTGAAATGTCTACCAAGCAGATACACCCTGAAGTTATCGGTAGACTCAATGATAGCTAAACACTCCAGCTCCGAGAAGGAGTAGTTCTGTTCATACTTGCGTAGAGAGCGAGAGAAATATTGTACAGGATGTTCTTCTCCATTTTCATCCTTTTGCTTAAGAATTCCGGATATCCCTAATGTACTCGCGTCACAATATAAGAAGCAGGGTAAATCTTCTATAAAGATATGTAAAACTGGTGATGCAGTTAGGCTGCTTTTCAATTCTTCAAATGCCTTCTGACATTCAAGAGTCCACTTAAAAGAAATATTCTTTTTTAGAAGTAAATTTAAAGGCGATCTAAGCTGTGCATAATGGGGAATGAATTTATGATAACATTTACGACACCTAAAAATGACTGTAAAGTTTTAACATTAGTCGGAGGTTGGATGGTTCCTATTACCTGAGTGTTAGTTAGGTGAGGTTTATAAGTGCCCTGTGTGATTTCGTATCCTAGGAAGCTAATGGAGGTCTTACATAATTGACATTTGTTAAGGTTGAGGCGGATATTTTCTGCCCTGCATAATTGGAAGAATAAACGAAGATGTTCTAAGTGTTCTTCAAAACTATCAGAAAAAATTATAAAATCATCATAGTAGTGTTCTAGAAATTGGAAGTTATATTTTCTAAGTATTTGTCCAATAGCTCTCTCGAAGATCTGTGGTGAGCATCGTAGCCCGAAAGGTAATATTTTAAACATGTACACTCCTGCGTGGGTGGTGAAGGCAAAATAAGGTCGAGAATCCGTATGGATAGGAACTGTCCAATAAGCGTTGCTCAAATCAAGGCTGGAAAAATACTTAGCTTTCGACAGTTTTTCTATCACTGATTCTATTAATGGTATAGGTTGGGAATCAACTGGAATGTTTTCATTTAATTTTCGAAAATCCACACACATTCTAAATGTTTCATTTTTCTTTTTTACTAGAGTAATGGGTGAATCATATTCACCTATGGCCGGTTCTATTATATTATTTTTTAACATCTCATTGATTTGTATATCTATTTATTTCCTATATGTAAATGGAATTCTATACGGTCGCAACCTGATTACTCTATCTGTATTTGGTTTAATCTTTACAGGTTGGATATGTAGGGTAGGAATTTTAAATGGGTCTGTAGGAAATATTTCAGCAAATTATTTCAATAACCTAATTAACTTAAGGTCTAAAAGGTTGTTTATCTTATGATATTTATCAATTAAATCACTGGTTAACTTATTTTCCCCTGGAATTCTCGATTGAGTGGTAAGTGTCTGTTGTAAATGATTAACATAGAGTGGATTACTTCCTGAATGTGCACAGTGATTATCTAAGATTTGTGTATTAACAATATGAAGGTGCTGTTTCATATTATAATTCCTATCTGGATTTATCACATTGTATGCATCATTTACATAAGCCAAATCTGTTTCAAAATAAAAAAGAGTAGCAGGAATATTTGTGCCTTGTTGACTCACTACATTTCTATTGAAGTCAATTCTAGTTTTTAATTTTTTAGTGTATATAATCCTATTAGTGCAATTTCATATGGTAGATGAAATATATACAATTTTAAGCTAACTTTTCTTTAAAAAAAACTGACTGGTAAAATAACATAAAATATAGGTTGGATTGGTCCACTCAATGTATTAATTCTAGAATGCTTATTAACTGAATATTTAGTTATATTTCGAAATATATCTGATGGCAAAATTTATGCAAATAATCAGAATATATTAGGTTAATGGTAGAGCCAGTATCCACAAGAAATTCAACATTGAAGGGGAAAATAGATAAATTAAAGAAAAGTCTTACATTATGCTGGTTCTTTCCTTGATGAGGGATCACATCCTTGTGATCTGGGTTGATGTCCGCTCGATGTGGCTGGTTCCCTGGGTTCCTTGGGCAGCGTGGTATCCGCGTAGTTGCGAAAGGCAAAACGTCCACCTCCAGGTCGGCGAAACGCTGCTTGCCCATATTGTGGCCGGTAATGTCCTTGGCCAGGCGAGGGAGTGGATTCGGTTCGCCAGCGGTCAAGGTCACGCTGTGGTGTCGGTTGTCCCCGAGCACTCGTTACTGGCCACTTTTGGATGGTGTTCACATAGTCCAACCATTCTTCAGGCGTCTGTGGGTTCCTGGTGTATATCATTTTCTTCAAATCATGCGTTACACCGGCCGTATGTGCTTCAACAATCTGTTTGTTTGGAAGTGAGTTCTCTAATGCACCCACAACCTTAAAATTGTAATAATCGTTAATTTTTTTCTGGCTTTTCCAATTGGCGAGTGAACAATTCTTCCAACGTTGTCTTCTTCTTTGATATATAGATTGTGGACAGTTTCTGTTTGATATTTAAATAAGTCTCTTGTTCTAAGCCCAATCGATAAAATATATTTTTAACTTCTTCTTCTAAATTTAGAATGACTGAATTTTATCTGTCTCGTTCATCGTTCATTGCATCCTCAATGTTACGAAAGAAAATATTTATATCTTGATTGAGGCCAGAGAATTTACTTATATAATTTTTATTTGAGATCGTCTGTTGTGTTGTATAATTTGTGTTAGTAAATTAATTTATTCTTTCATTAATTTAAATTCCATATTATCGTTTCTGTCAGAAAAATGAGTGTCGATATCTGACTTCCTTTTTGGCATTTTTGTGGCGAATGGGTGTAGGCTAAAGGCTAAATCCAATAAAGTTTTAAAAAAAGAAAAAACGTACCGGTTATTATATCCTGTGTCGGCTAAATACTGTCGTATTAGGGTAAGTCTTTGAATAATTATCAATATAAAACTCTAAATTTGTATATAAGAAATATTAGACGCGACAAAAAGAAACACAGCCATTTTCCCTTTGTTTATTTTCCAACTCCTTTGTTCTCCTCTTCTCCCTCTTACCCCTCAGGTCGTTGGTCAAAAAATTATATACAAGCATTTACTCTTTGATTATAGATTTCAAAATATATGGATATTAAAATAAAATATGTGTTGACTATTTACAAGTAGTGTGGAAATTATATTGCATATATATATATAAGATAAAAAGTTGATAATTATTTTTGTGTTTAAGTTAGATGATTAAAAAGTTGTTTATATGTATTATATTTATATCTTATTTAGGAGAGAAAAATGTAATAAAAGTAATTATATGTTGGAATAATATGTTTTTATTTTAAATTAAAAAAAAATGAAAAATAAAATGAAAATTTAACAAGAAAAGAATATTTAACAACTTAACGTCTTTTAGCATCGGCTTTTACCCTTCATGTAGACATACTCTAAAATAAATATGAATAAAGAAGAAATTTATAATTATTATATATTTATTTTTTAGTAAAAGAGAGGAAAGACATAAAGAAAGAACCATACACTTTTATTTCAAACAGTTAGAGAATTGAAAGGGTGTTAGTATTTTTTAGTTAATAAATAGTTTTTGTAATTTTTATATATATATTTTTTTCCTATATAATTTTAGATTATTTTTTTAAGAGTAAGAATATTATGATAAAATTATTTTGCCCAGTTAAGGATAGATAAACATATTTTAAATCTTTGCCTATTAGAAATTATTTTTTGGAACCCTAATGGTAGACCAGGACATTACACAAAAGGAGATTGGAAAATCTATTGGAAAGAGAAATCTGTGGTATCATGGCTCTTCAGATGAAAATACCACATCCCATTTCACCCTTACTTCATTATGGATTGATTTCTCTTCTCTTCTATTTAAAATAAAAACATATCATTCTAACATATAATTACTTTTATTGCATTTTTCTCTCCTAAATAAGATATAAATATAATACATATAAACAACTTTTTAATCTCTAACTTAAACACAAAAAAAATTATCAACTTTTATCTTATATAATTAATTTAGATTTAGCTTGCTAATCTAATAGAATTTCCTTCTTATATATAAAATATTACTATTATTAAAAGTTTTAAATATAGTTCTATCAACATATAAATCCAAGTTAACTTACTCTATAATATCAACTTAATTTAAATTATATTTAAGATTTAAATTTTTATTTGATAAACTTTATTATTAACATTTCATATATATATACATATATATATAAAAGATGGCATATCCTGACCAGGAGCACATGTGCTTTACAGAAGGCAGAGCGCCATCTGGTGGAACAGAAATCAACTAAACATTGATTTAGCCTGTTCCCTGATATTTGGCCAACCCAATTTCTTGATAAATCAAGAAAAGCCATCCACGAACGCGTTTCGCGCTTTTTGGCGCTCGTCAGCGTGGAGTAGGCTGAACCATTGAGACCAAAAAAGATTTTTTTGATCCCAATGGCTTCCCGAAAAACCAAGAAATGGGTATTTAAGGCCAAACTTGCGTAAATACGCTTAGCACATTAAAAAACGAAATAAAAAAATAAAAGATAAAAAGATCAGGTGTTGAAATCAATATAAAAGATGGCATATCCTGACCAGGAGCACATGTGCTTTACAGAAGGCAGAGCGCCATCTGGTGGAACAGAAATCAACTAAACATTGATTTAGCCTGTTCCCTGATATTTGGCCAACCCAATTTCTTGATAAATCAAGAAAAGCCATCCACGAACGCGTTTCGCGCTTTTTGGCGCTCGTCAGCGTGGAGTAGGCTGAACCATTGAGACCAAAAAAGATTTTTTTGATCCCAATGGCTTCCCGAAAAACCAAGAAATGGGTATTTAAGGCCAAACTTGCGTAAATACGCTTAGCACATTAAAAAACGAAATAAAAAAATAAAAGATAAAAAGATCAGGTGTTGAAATCAATATAAAAGATGGCATATCCTGACCAGGAGCACATGTGCTTTACAGAAGGCAGAGCGCCATCTGGTGGAACAGAAATCAACTAAACATTGATTTAGCCTGTTCCCTGATATTTGGCCAACCCAATTTCTTGATAAATCAAGAAAAGCCATCCACGAACGCGTTTCGCGCTTTTTGGCGCTCGTCAGCGTGGAGTAGGCTGAACCATTGAGACCAAAAAAGATTTTTTTGATCCCAATGGCTTCCCGAAAAACCAAGAAATGGGTATTTAAGGCCAAACTTGCGTAAATACGCTTAGCACATTAAAAAACGAAATAAAAAAATAAAAGATAAAAAGATCAGGTGTTGAAATCAATATAAAAGATGGCATATCCTGACCAGGAGCACATGTGCTTTACAGAAGGCAGAGCGCCATCTGGTGGAACAGAAATCAACTAAACATTGATTTAGCCTGTTCCCTGATATTTGGCCAACCCAATTTCTTGATAAATCAAGAAAAGCCATCCACGAACGCGTTTCGCGCTTTTTGGCGCTCGTCAGCGTGGAGTAGGCTGAACCATTGAGACCAAAAAAGATTTTTTTGATCCCAATGGCTTCCCGAAAAACCAAGAAATGGGTATTTAAGGCCAAACTTGCGTAAATACGCTTAGCACATTAAAAAACGAAATAAAAAAATAAAAGATAAAAAGATCAGGTGTTGAAATCAATATAAAAGATGGCATATCCTGACCAGGAGCACATGTGCTTTACAGAAGGCAGAGCGCCATCTGGTGGAACAGAAATCAACTAAACATTGATTTAGCCTGTTCCCTGATATTTGGCCAACCCAATTTCTTGATAAATCAAGAAAAGCCATCCACGAACGCGTTTCGCGCTTTTTGGCGCTCGTCAGCGTGGAGTAGGCTGAACCATTGAGACCAAAAAAGATTTTTTTGATCCCAATGGCTTCCCGAAAAACCAAGAAATGGGTATTTAAGGCCAAACTTGCGTAAATACGCTTAGCACATTAAAAAACGAAATAAAAAAATAAAAGATAAAAAGATCAGGTGTTGAAATCAATATAAAAGATGGCATATCCTGACCAGGAGCACATGTGCTTTACAGAAGGCAGAGCGCCATCTGGTGGAACAGAAATCAACTAAACATTGATTTAGCCTGTTCCCTGATATTTGGCCAACCCAATTTCTTGATAAATCAAGAAAAGCCATCCACGAACGCGTTTCGCGCTTTTTGGCGCTCGTCAGCGTGGAGTAGGCTGAACCATTGAGACCAAAAAAGATTTTTTTGATCCCAATGGCTTTTCTTGATTTATCAAGAAATTGGGTTGGCCAAATATCAGGGAACAGGCTAAATCAATGTTTAGTTGATTTCTGTTCCACCAGATGGCGCTCTGCCTTCTGTAAAGCACATGTGCTCCTGGTCAGGATATGCCATCTTTTATATTGATTTCAACACCTGATCTTTTTATCTTTTATTTTTTTATTTCGTTTTTTAATGTGCTAAGCGTATTTACGCAAGTTTGGCCTTAAATACCCATTTCTTGGTTTTTCGGGAAGCCATTGGGATCAAAAAAATCTTTTTTGGTCTCAATGGTTCAGCCTACTCCACGCTGACGAGCGCCAAAAAGCGCGAAACGCGTTCGTGGATGGCTTTTCTTGATTTATCAAGAAATTGGGTTGGCCAAATATCAGGGAACAGGCTAAATCAATGTTTAGTTGATTTCTGTTCCACCAGATGGCGCTCTGCCTTCTGTAAAGCACATGTGCTCCTGGTCAGGATATGCCATCTTTTATATTGATTTCAACACCTGATCTTTTTATCTTTTATTTTTTTATTTCGTTTTTTAATGTGCTAAGCGTATTTACGCAAGTTTGGCCTTAAATACCCATTTCTTGGTTTTTCGGGAAGCCATTGGGATCAAAAAAATCTTTTTTGGTCTCAATGGTTCAGCCTACTCCACGCTGACGAGCGCCAAAAAGCGCGAAACGCGTTCGTGGATGGCTTTTCTTGATTTATCAAGAAATTGGGTTGGCCAAATATCAGGGAACAGGCTAAATCAATGTTTAGTTGATTTCTGTTCCACCAGATGGCGCTCTGCCTTCTGTAAAGCACATGTGCTCCTGGTCAGGATATGCCATCTTTTATATTGATTTCAACACCTGATCTTTTTATCTTTTATTTTTTTATTTCGTTTTTTAATGTGCTAAGCGTATTTACGCAAGTTTGGCCTTAAATACCCATTTCTTGGTTTTTCGGGAAGCCATTGGGATCAAAAAAATCTTTTTTGGTCTCAATGGTTCAGCCTACTCCACGCTGACGAGCGCCAAAAAGCGCGAAACGCGTTCGTGGATGGCTTTTCTTGATTTATCAAGAAATTGGGTTGGCCAAATATCAGGGAACAGGCTAAATCAATGTTTAGTTGATTTCTGTTCCACCAGATGGCGCTCTGCCTTCTGTAAAGCACATGTGCTCCTGGTCAGGATATGCCATCTTTTATATTGATTTCAACACCTGATCTTTTTATCTTTTATTTTTTTATTTCGTTTTTTAATGTGCTAAGCGTATTTACGCAAGTTTGGCCTTAAATACCCATTTCTTGGTTTTTCGGGAAGCCATTGGGATCAAAAAAATCTTTTTTGGTCTCAATGGTTCAGCCTACTCCACGCTGACGAGCGCCAAAAAGCGCGAAACGCGTTCGTGGATGGCTTTTCTTGATTTATCAAGAAATTGGGTTGGCCAAATATCAGGGAACAGGCTAAATCAATGTTTAGTTGATTTCTGTTCCACCAGATGGCGCTCTGCCTTCTGTAAAGCACATGTGCTCCTGGTCAGGATATGCCATCTTTTATATTGATTTCAACACCTGATCTTTTTATCTTTTATTTTTTTATTTCGTTTTTTAATGTGCTAAGCGTATTTACGCAAGTTTGGCCTTAAATACCCATTTCTTGGTTTTTCGGGAAGCCATTGGGATCAAAAAAATCTTTTTTGGTCTCAATGGTTCAGCCTACTCCACGCTGACGAGCGCCAAAAAGCGCGAAACGCGTTCGTGGATGGCTTTTCTTGATTTATCAAGAAATTGGGTTGGCCAAATATCAGGGAACAGGCTAAATCAATGTTTAGTTGATTTCTGTTCCACCAGATGGCGCTCTGCCTTCTGTAAAGCACATGTGCTCCTGGTCAGGATATGCCATCTTTTATATTGATTTCAACACCTGATCTTTTTATCTTTTATTTTTTTATTTCGTTTTTTAATACATATATATATGTCGCAATATCGTTGCGGAATTTCTTGTTGTTGGATGAGAATGGTGTAGATTGTTTGAAGCGCAGTCGTTTGAGTGGAAAGTGAAGCATACAGTGGGGAATAACCAGGACACGTGATGAGGTTTTGAAAATAAAAGGCAACTGGTCGGAGGAAAGAAAGGCTTTGGAGAAGATGGAGCGGATTTTGACTATTAACTATCTGATCACATGGCGGTGATTGACTTTAGGTGCTATCTCGGTGGGAGCGAAGTGAAAACTAGGTCCGAACTCGGTGGGAGCGAACAAACAACTATGTCCGAATTCTGTGGGAGCGAAAGAACAACTCCTTGATGCTATCTCGGTGGGAGCGAGTGATAACTAGGTCCGAACTCGGTGGGAGCGAACGAACAACTCTAGGTGTTATCTCGATGGGAGCGGGTCGATGATTGCCAATCCTAGGTTCTCGATTTAACACGAAGACCTATCTTACTTCCCATTGGTGGAAAGGTGTGACGTGGCGGTTTTCTATTGGCTGACCTTCTGAGGTACTACTCTCTGATTGGTCTACGCTACTTCTTTTGTCTTAAGACATGTCCTAACCTGACCAGGATTATTAGTTCCGCGATAATAAAATTGGATGTAATTTTGCTAATGGTTGTGATAACTCTTAAGCCTCTTTCCTAGGCCTTGCTTCTAGGCCTTTCTGTCCTCCAGTGTTACCTTATTTTATTGAAACAAATCATACATTTTATACATATTGGATTAGGTTGGCATCTAATTATACAAATTATGACAGATGCGCCCCCTACATGTGAAGAATTTATGAAGGGGTTTTAGTCTGAATAAGTTCTGTACAACAAAAAAAAAATAATTTTGAGCGAAAATTAATTGATTATAGGGAGGTTATATACAACATTGATAAGGATATAAGAAAAAAAATGTAGTGTTAATGCTATATAGTTGGTTGTTAGTTAATAGAAATCAAAATTTTATAAAGGTGCATCATATGTTGAGTACTATGGTACAAAAAAAAGGAAAAATTGCCTAACTACATTTTTTGCTCGAGATGGGGAAGGAAATCGAGGAAATTTCATGAGGTAATTTTAAAATCAAAATAAAAATAAAAATAAAAATAGTTGACTGAAATCAAAGTGAAGGCGTGGTTGGAAAAGAAAAATGCCTTGTTGTGTGAAAAAAAAAAGAAAAATGCTTTGTTGCGTAAAAAAAAAGAAAGAGAAAAAAAATGCTTTGTTGCATTGGTGACAAAGAAAAATGCCTAATTATTTTTGCTCAAGTTTTGGGAAGGAAATCGAGGAAATTTCATAAGGTATTTTGAAATCAAAATAAAATAAAAGAGATGTTGAGCGAAATCAAAGTTGAATGCTTGGTTGTGAAAGAAAAAAAAATTAAAAAGGTTTTTCAAAAATAAAGGATGACTTAAGGTCTTAAGTTTAACCGAAAACCAATGTGTTTTCGTTGATAAATGGAACTACGATAAAATAAACTAAGTGGTAACTAACATGGTAATTAATGGCTAAAATAAGTGATATTAATTGAATAAGTTGCTAAATTGGTTAAATATTTATATTTTAATTTTAAAAAATAGTGAAAATGGTTAATATATAAACAAAAAAATATATATTGGTTTGAACCCGTTGTGTATCTACATGCCCTGATCTAGATGTCTTAATTGCTTAATTATGCCCTATACATTTTTTGTCTCTTCTGTAGCGACACTTAGGCGGAAACGTGATCCTAATCCTCAAGTGCGAATTTATGCTATGTGTACAGGAGACATGGAAATCTATATAACCTTCATGTGTATTTTTGTCTTGTGTTATTGTTTTTTGAGATCTCAAAAGCCGCGTGTCGTATTTTAATTTGTCTCGAACCTTACTGCGTTCTAGGGGTTTTTATGCGATCCCCTAGGGCACTTAAGATGTGCTCGCCCAATATCCACTTTATATATTGGGTATCGGTACCTATATTAATACCTTGAATACAGGATTCGAGGAGAATCTCGATCCTTCTAAAAGGTCGTTTAATCCCTTTTGGGAGAAAACGTAAGCTTGAATAGCTTAGTTATTTTAAAATCCTAACAAATTAAAAGTGGTAATGTGCGTGAATTTTGTTCATATTTGACTTTGAGATCTATGTGTAGGTGGAATATGTAACGTTTTTTTTTGGGAGTCTGTAAAGTAATTATGATTAATTATAATAGGGATGTGAACTCATTAAGATGTGTTGGTACATCTTGTGTGGGTGAAAATGTATTTGTAAAAGTCGATATGTAGGCTCGAACTGGAATTCAAGATTGGTGACATGGAGAAAATCTGTGGATGGGGAAACGTGGTGACCTATTTTTATGTGCTGGTCAAAAGAGGGATCCGCGGTAATTTGATCCGGAAATGGGGGAGCTCCCTCTGTTTGCATACGGCTGATTTTATCGCCTCGTGGGGCACTTGTTTCCTGTCTCCTAATTGCTTTTGTGTGCGACTCGAATTTTGTTACTGGAGTGGGATTTTTTTCTTTCTTTCGGCACTGATTTGCTACCTTTCAGTTACTTCTATCTCCTCGGAATTTATTTAGATTTTCTGCAAAAATGTTTCCTAAAATTATAATAAGTTTTACAAATGCTTGTCCAAAATGAAAAACTGCTTCTTGCAGTTCGAAAATTCGATGAGGGGGCATGATATAGATTAACAAATAACTAAAGAATAAAACTGGGACATATTTGTAGGGTAGGATAGCAGACAAAGGATGAAAATCAGATGAAAGATAGGGTATTGATACATGTTCTTCCATATTGTTGTAAAGGGGGACTCTGACATATTTGTTCGAACCTTATTCATTGTTGGCCGTTCAATTTCGCACTGCTTGTTGTCGTTGGGGAGTGGCGTGTATCTTTTTTGGGACAGAATGATAGGATTGGAATGATGGTCAGGTTCGCAGTTCTTAACGTCGGGGAAGAATGGTGCAAATCGCCTTGTTGCAAAAATGGCAGGGTCTAAATGCCTGAAAGGCTCGCTGTTGGTGGGTTTGAACCTTAATGGCTCTGCTGGGAATAATTCGGGTGTTAAATGCTTAAAAGGGAACGTGTAATCGGGTTTGTGCTTTATATGACATGTGCTAACGGCGGGCGGTGATATATAACGGACTGTTTCTGTATACAGTTTAAGCTTGTTGACGTGGATCGTATCAGTGTCTCTTTGAAGAGGTTGATTTGGTCGATCTATACGGACCACATTTGGTGAAATAATTTCTAATACTGTGTGGGGTCCTGTGAAATAGGGCGCGAGTTTCCCTGTATTGGGGTGGTGATATAATTTAACTAACACTAGATCACCTACTTCGAAATGTGGTTGTTTGTGTCGTTGATCATAAATGTTTTTGTCTTGTAAATGCTTGTTTTGTGTGTGTGTGTGTGCAATCATTCTAGCTTTGTCGATCTCTGGGTAAGGTGTGCTATGGTCAGAGAGTTCTGGGGGTAGGATACCAAACATTAGGTAGATGGGTGGAAAACCTGTGGTAGAGTGTGGGGTTTTGTTATATATGACTGTAACTCTTTTGACCAACTTGGTCCATGCGATCTTAGGATTTTCTAAATGTAACAGCCTAAGTTTTCCCGTGAGGGTGGCGTTCAGACGTTAACATAGACCGTTGGCTTGTGGATTGTTGCTGGTTGTGAGTAGTGGGTGGATGTTTCTATTAAGTAGGAAACTACGAAATTTTGGCGAAGTGAAGGCAGGGGCTCTATCCGTGAGGAGGCGTTTCGGAGAACCATCCTGTAATACTCGCTTAAGTACCTGTTGGTAGATGATGATGCTGGTGGATTTAGATGGAAAAGTCCACGCGTAGCGCGAAAAATGGTCGACTACAACATGGAGGTATATTTTGGTGTTACCATATTTGGCAAATCCTGCTATGGTGTCTAGGGATAACCGGTCGAAAGGTTCTTTGGCTTCCGGAGGTTGACTTAATTCCCCGTAAGTGGGTCCCAATGGACGTTTTGTTAATTGGAAGGTGGGGCAGGTCTTAACCTTTTGTTTAATATCTTTTGACTTACCTTGCCAGTAATATTGCGTGGATATGAGTCGTGACATTTGTGAAATACCGGGGTGATTGTATTGTGTGTGTACTGTTTGTAAAAGTTTTTGTATGAGTGGTTTTGGAATTATAAGCTTGGTTACACCTTTTCGGGAAACTGTATGTAATCCATTACGATCAATGGTCAGGTTAGACTCTCTCGATGGAGGAGGTTGGTGTGTCTTGATAAGGGACGCGTCCAAAAATCCACAGAACGGGTTACGGGACAAAAGATCTGCCTCATACTGTTGTTTTCCCTTTATGTAGCGGACCTCATATTCGTAACTCGATAGTCGTAAACTCCATCGAAACAATCTGCCGGACGGGTTTTTGATGGTCTTCAGCCACTGCAATGCGTGATGGTCAGAAAATATAATAAACTTTCTGCCCATCAGATAGATGCGAAACTTCTCCACACTCTCAACGATTGCTAAGCACTCAAGTTCAGAGATGGAGTAGTTTTTCTCGTGTGGGCGCAGTGTTCGGCTGAAAAACTGAACTGGATATACGTTCCCGTCAGGGTGAACCTGTTTGAGAATGCCTGCTATACCGAGGGTGGATGCATCGCAATACACTTGGCATGGCAGGCCCTCTTTGTAAAGGTGTAAAATGGGGTGTTGTGTGAGGTTCCCTTTCAGGTCAATGACGCCTTTTTGAGAAGGTTGTTGAGTGGTGCTCGCAAGCGAGCGTACTCCGGAATGAATTTGTTATAGACGTTCACAGCGCCTAAAAAGGATTGTAGTGTTTTTCGGTTGTGTGGCTGTTTAATGGCGTGAATAATGTCGGTGTTGCGTGTGAGCGGTGTAGTTGTACCAGCTGTGATGGTGTAGCCTAGGAAATCTATGGACTGCTTAAAAAATTCGCATTTCGCGAAGTTAAGTTGTAACTCCTCTGCTTCGCAAAAGGCGAAAAATTGTCGCAGGTGGTTTTGATGTTCCTCCAATGTGTTGGAGTAAATGATGAAATCATCAAAATAATGTGCCACACAGTCAAGTCCGTGTCTCTGTAGGACCTGACTTATGGCTCGTTCGTAGATCTGAGGGCTGTTTTTTAATCCGAAAGGTAATCGAGTGGGTTGGTATAACCCTTCGAGGGTGACAAAAGCTAACAGTGGTCGAGAATCGGGGTGTATTGGGACCTGCCAATACGCAGAGGATATGTCGCCCGTGGAGAAATACTTGGCCTGTGCGAGGCGGTCGAGAATATCCTCGATTCTCGGGAGGGGATGGACATCAGAGCTAATTAGCTCGTTCACCTTTCTATAATCGATACAAAACCGTATGGACTTGTCGCGCTTTGTGACGAGGGTGACAGGGCTCGAGAAAGGTGAAAAGGATTGCTCTATAATGCCATTCTCTAGCATTTGTTCGACTTGATTACGGATTTCTTGTTGGTCACATATCGGAACACGATATGGCCGTATGGTAATTATTTTATCGGAATTCGTGGGTATTTTTACGGGTGGAATCCTTAAGCATGGTACGTTGAATTTGTTCTGTGTGAAGATGTGATTGTATCTTTGTAACAGTGTTGTGAACTGGGGTGTGTAGCGAGTGTCAGGTGTCGTGTTGTAGTATGCATGTGGTAAAGGATTTTGTTGTGTATTAGTGTGAGTGTCGAGTTCGTTGTGTGGGTTTGTCATGTGATAGTTGTGTGACGACGTATGATCGCCTATGTGTTCGACATGCAAGTTGTCCGGCTGTATGGACATGTTTTGGGCATGTTTTTTACAGGTTGAAGCCGTTGTGGCTTTGTTATTTGAGGGCATATAAAAAGGGCAATTGGCCTTAGTGAAAAAGGGGCATGTAGATAAGGGGGTGTTTTTCAATGAATGCACGCAATGGTTGTCATAGGCGGAAGGTTTGGCTGTATGGTAAGATCTTTGTGATATCGCCTGACATTGCCAGTAGGTGCATACATTTGATACATTGTTAAAATGGTAGGATGGGGTAGACAATGGGGCGCCCAGCTGAAATATAGTGCATTTATTAAAATCTATTGCTAATTTGAATTTGTGGAGGCTATTAAGGCTAAGAATTCCGAATGGTAACGGTGCATTAACTACATGGAAGTTCTCTCTTCGGGATATTTGTCCTATGGTTAGAGGGAGAGACAGTTTACCCATTGTTTTTGCAAAACCATCTAGGGTTTGGAGATCCAGTGAATGTCTCTTAAGGGTTAATTTAGGCAGGTGAGTTTTTAACATATGGTAGAGATTATATGGCACTATATTCAGGCTGGCGCCTGTATCAATTAAAAAGGGGCATGGTATATTAGGGGCTAGGAAAAGTTTGACAGTCAGTTGGGTTAGAGATCCTACCTCAGTCTCGAAAAGTCTGCTCTGCTGGGGTGTCTCTGGCTTGAGTTGGTTGCTGGGGACTCGGGACTGGTTGTTTTGGGACTGTTTGCACTGTCCGGGCACTTTGATAGTTTGGGACTGATTGCACTGTCCGCTCTTTTTCGTGGGTCGCCGGGACTGGTCGATGTCGGCATTCGCTGTGCCAGTGCCTCGCGCCGCAGAACTTACAGTTGGACGGTGGAAGAGGTGCATGTCATGCACCTGGGCGTCGGGGTGGGTTGTGGTACGGACCCGACATTGTGGGTGGTTGATCCTCTCGGTGTCGCGTTGTCGGTACACTGGGCCCGTGGATCCGCTGCACCAGTCGGAACTACTCTCCTAGGTTCTCGGGAGGCACTACGCGGATTAGGCGCTCGTCGGAGAATGGCAACCCTTCTGTCAGCGTCTCGAGGATCACCTCCTGCGGGAGTCCTAGTTGCAGTCCCATGGCGGTTTTCTCCCGGTAGTAGGTCTCTAGGTTGGCTTGTCCAGTAAGTTTCATGGCGAAATATTTCGCAAAGGACGCTTCGCTTGACTCAGGATAGAGATCTAAGAGGATTTGTCTCACCTGGAAATAGCTCCGGTCGGCCAGCCGAAGTTTCCTGAAAAGCTCCAGGGGTTGTCGCGCCAGGTAGTTTGGTAGACGGAGTAATTTTTCTTGTTCTCCCATGGAGGCGTCTTCCATTTTCCGGTCGAATGCTTGGAAAAACTGGGTCGCGCTGTATGTTCCATCGAAGATTGGTAGATCCGCGCCCGGGGTGTCAGATCTGCCTCAGGCTAACGCCGCCGCAATCTGACTGATGGCCGCCGCCAGGGGTTCCGTCTGCCCTCTGCCGGTCATTTCTTGTCTGCTGCCTTCTCCCCTTTCTTTCGTTGGGTCGTCCTTCTTTACGCCGATGGAATCCTGGTTAATCTCCATCTCTTTATCCTGTCGGCTTAATCCGTCTGTCGCAATATCGTTGCGGAATTTCTTGTTGTTGGATGAGAATGGTGTAGATTGTTTGAAGCGCAGTCGTTTGAGTGGAAAGTGAAGCATACAGTGGGGAATAACCAGGACACGTGATGAGGTTTTGAAAATAAAAGGCAACTGGTCGGAGGAAAGAAATGCTTTGGAGAAGATGGAGCGGATTTTGACTATTAACTATCTGATCACATGGCGGTGATTGACTTTAGGTGCTATCTCGGTGG
Source organism: Cordylochernes scorpioides (assembly GCA_030710605.1). Taxonomy (NCBI): domain Eukaryota; kingdom Metazoa; phylum Arthropoda; class Arachnida; order Pseudoscorpiones; family Chernetidae; genus Cordylochernes; species Cordylochernes scorpioides. Next base: position 83,440,568 of record CP092886.1, on the reverse strand, counting down.
AAGTGAAGTGAAAACTAGGTCCGAACTCGGTGGGAGCGAACGAACAACTAGGTCCGAACTCTGTGGGAGCGAAAAAACAACTCCTTGATGCTATCTCGGTGGGAGCGAGTCGATAACTAGGTCCGAACTCGGTGGGAGCGAACGAACAACTCTAGGTGTTATCTCGATGGGAGCGGGTCGATGATTGCCAATCCTAGGTTTTCGATTTAACACGAAGACCTATCTTACTTCCCATTGGTGGAAAGGTGTGACGTGGCGGTTTTCTATTGGCTGACCTTCTGAGGTACTACTCTCTGATTGGTCTACGCTACTTCTTTTGTCTCAAGACATGTCCTAACCTGACCAGGAAGTAATCGTTCGTTCAACTCAACTTTTATTAGTTCCGCGATAATAAAATTGTATGTAATTTTGCTAATGATTGTGCTAACTCTTAAGCCTCTTTCCTAGGCCTTGCTTCTAGGCCTTTCTGTCCTCCAGTGTTACCTTATTTTATTGAAACAAATCATACATTTTATACATATTGGATTAGGTTGGCATCTAATTATACAAATTATTACACATATATATTATATTTATATAATATTATTTAATATTTAATTATAAATATTTAATTATTTTTATAAGTCAATTTACATCAACTCCCCCTTTTTCAAGATAGCAACACTTATTAAGGTACATATCTATCCGGTGGTCTCCTCTCTCGTAGTGAAAATCTCCGGGAAGGTGTAGATTCAGCCGGTCGTCCAGGTGTAGATTCTGCTACTATTTAAGCAGGAGTCAGGGGACTTGACGTCTGAGGCCTTGGGTAGCTTATTCCTTCTTCTGATGACGAAAGGTGTAGAGGTTCGTGCAGCTAAATGGCGCTCTTTCGAGGAGGAGCTCCGAGGAGCTAGACCGGATCATCGAAAGTGATCGCCCTCATGTTATCCTGGTGCAGGAGATGTACCTGATGACGGGGGATGGGTCTAGATACTCGTTACAGTTTTTATCTAGCGAGAGCAACAAAGCCGCCTTACTGGTCCGGGAAATCTTCCTTGTTTGGGTTGTGGGTCCTGGGAGGAGGCGGTGGCTGTACAGATCGAGGCGGCGGATCTAAAACTGGTCTGACTCTCTACGTACATACCACCTCAGGACAACGACCTCGGTAAGCTGGACTTCCTAAATGATTTTTTGGTTGGGAAGGAAGGGCACGAGATCGTGATTGGCGGGGATTTTAACGCGCGCACCCAGCTGTTTGGGGACAGGGAGGAACATTCTAAAGGAAAGGCGCTGGTCGATCTTGTTATTGGTCAGAGTCTGGAGATTTGGAATGTCTATGGTGAATCGACGTTTGCTACGGAAAACGGTGAAAGCATCATAGACTTCTCCCTGGCAAGAACGAGCAGGATGCGGCGTTTGAGGTGGGAAATGGACCCCACGGAAGTAAGCGACCACAAACTCCTCAGGTTTAAACTGCCTTGGTGTACCGAAGAGCTGGATATCGAGAGGAAGAGAGTCAGGGCCATGAGGAAGCTATTCCAGAATAGTACGGGCGAAAAGAGAGTTAGGAGAAGAATAGCTTTCCAGAAGGTCTTAGCAGGGTACAGTAGACACACCAAAAGTGTGAAGAGGAAACACTGGAGGGAGCAGTGAAAAACTGTACTGGAGATTAATCCATACGGTCTCCCTTACAGGGATGTCTCTGGGATGATAAGGTGCTCCGCTAACTTGAAGCTATTTGAAGAGGAAGATGGGTTCAAGACTCAGGACCTGATGGAGACCCTGGACCTCATCTTGGATCGGAACTTCGGAAACGAGGAACCAGAGGACGAAATCTCTCTGACCACTTGTGGTTTGGTGGATCCGCCCTTTTCTGAGAATGAGGTGAAACGGGCGGCTTTCAAAATCTGGAACAGGAAATCTGGTCCCGACGGGATCGATAACACGGTCGTGAAAGCCCTGGTGAGGATGCATCCATCGCTTCTTGCCAGGTTATTCAATAGGTCCCTGGATACTGGTACTTTTCCTGAGGCATGGAAGGTTGCCCGAGTAGTGCTTCTCGAAAAGTCTGTTAGAAAGGGTAACTCTCCTAGTGGTTATCGTCCGCTTTCTTTACGGTCTTTCTTAAGGTTCTGGATAGCCTACTAGCTCAGCGACTGCCGCACTGGCTAAAGAGTAATGAGCTCCTTTACTCTTTCCAACATGGTTTTAGGGAAGGAAAATCCACAACCACAGCTCTAAACGAGATGTTAGAGGGGGTTGATATGGGTTTAAATAAGGGTGCTTGGGTTCTTCTCGTGGCCCTGGACATTGATGGCACGTTCAACTCCATGATCTGGAACAAGCTGATGAGAAATTTGATAGAAATGGGTTGTCCTGATAATTTGTGCAGCTTATTCGTGACTTCTCGAGGGCTAGACAGATTAGCCTAATTTTTGGTGGGCTGAAGTTGGAAAGAAACAGTGCTAGGGGTTACCCCCAGGGCTCATGCTGCGGACCTATTCTGTGGAATGTCCTGATAAACACCGTTTTCTAGGAGGAGGTACCTGAGGGAGCCAGGCTGGTTCTCTATGCCGACGACCAGTTCCTCATCATTGAGGCTGCTTCGAGAGCGACGGCTGAGAAGTGTGTTGAAAATTATTCCCAAATCCTCTAGAACTGGGCCCATGACTTTGGCCTTAAGTTCAATGTCTCCAAAACTTAGCCCTCAGCTTTAAGTCTAGGGACATGAGAACTAAAAGGAAAGAGATCAAATGGGAACACAAGCCGGCTATCGGGATGAAAGGACGGAGGGTAGCGTTGGTCAATAGGATGACCATCCTGCGGATAGTCATTGATGACAAGATGGGTTGGCAAAACCAGGCGGAGGAGATGGTGGCGAGAGGCAAGGAAGCGTTGTGCAGGCCTGTCCTGGTTGGCTCTCAACAGGTGGGGGGGAAGGAGGGTACTATTTTTAGGAACCTCTACCTCTCCTGTGTCGAGCCAATCCTGCTATATGCTTCCAAGGCTTGGTGGCGCCGAACAGGGACCAGAAGGTGGCGACAACTCTAGAGAGAGTGCAGAGAACAGCGGCACTCAAAATAAACTACCAGCAGTGAGGCCTTATTGGTCCTCGCTGGGCTTATTCTCCTGGGATTGAACCTAGAGGAGGAGACCATCAAACAGAAGATCTGGGAGAACAGGGAAGATGCCCTGGGACTTGAAGCGGGTGCCCTGGAATGGAAAAGGGCATGCGGCTTCCTCCGCGGTGGTTGCCAAAGTGGAATTGGAGACCTGGAGGGCCGACAGGGATTGGCGCGGAGGTTTTCAATGATGGGAGTAAGTCTGGAACCAATACTGGAGCTGGGGTAGTGATTTTCATTAATGGGGAGCTGATATTTCAAGAAAGCTTATCACTCAGAGTAGACGAATTGGTCTTTTCAGCCGAGCTGGTTGCGATCAGAGAAGCTCTCAGAGTGTGCGCCGAGAAGAACTTCAGCCCGGGCCGCCTCAATTCATATTGTATGTCGGCCCTCGTCGCCATCAATCTGGAGGAAGGGCAACTCGCGTATCAAATAATCCAGGAGCTGGAGATGATGACGCGGGCACCGGATCTCCATTGGGTTAGGGGACACAGCCTCATCGAAGGTAATGAGTTCGCAGACAGGCTCGCTAAGGCAGGATTCTTTAGAGGTAGATTAGTGAGGACCCCAGTGACCAAGAAAGAAGTGTATAGGAGGATCACGGGGCACATCCAGGACATATGAAGAGTCCAGGAACAGTGTGAAGGGGAGAGATGTATTCAATTGGGTAACAACACCCAAGTAGCTCTGTAAGGTAATGTCCCACTAACTCATTAGGGTAGTTCAGGATATGGGCCCTTTCCCAGGAGTCTCCACAGATTTATAATTAAGAGCAATCCTGATTGCGTCTGTGGAGAAAGAGATGTGGATGCACGTCACTTATGCTCTCACCAGCCTACTCTGTAAAATATTCCACACGAATTATCCACACTAAGCTCATAGTCTGGCTCACTAACAATAATAAAATAAACTTCCACTAAACTGCCTATAGATACAGACACTGTACAACTGATCAACTGTTCAACTTCTTCCAATCAATAATAGATTATTTGCAGGAAAAACCGCCTAAGAAGACAACGGCCGTATTTCTGAATATGACCTCAGCTCTTGATTGAGTGTGGAGGGAGATATTACTTTAGAAGTTGCAATACATCGGAGTAAGAGGAAAAACCTTAATCTGGATTACAGACTTATCAAAGGTAAAAGGTATAAAGGTTCGGGTCAATGGAGCATTTTCCATGGATCAAAGAACATGGGCTGGTGGACCTCAGGAGATGTACTCAGTCCTCTACCCTCCCTGCTATATATTTACGACATCCATCCTTACCTCACTGAAGACACAAAGGTTGCCTGTGATGCAGATGATATAGCCATATAGCACACAAGTAGCAGTATAGAAAAATTTAAAAAAATGATGAACACATCAATGAGAGGACTAGAGACGTGGGCAATGAAATTCAAAATGACCATAAACCCAATAAAAACGAACCTATGCGTCTTCTCAACTGACAGGGAAAAAAGGCATCAATTTAACCCAAAAATAAGCATAAACAACTAAATAATTGATAAAATTAGAAAACCTAAATACCTAGGTGTGATACTTGATGAGGAATTGCGATTTACAGAACACATAATTAGCACCTCGAATAGAGCTACCAGAAAACTTAATATTCTGAGAAGGCTATGTAGAACAAATTGGGTAGCAAAACCCAAAACTCCCAGAACAACATATACCACCTCAATTAGACCAATAATGGAATATGCAACACCTGTCTGGGCTCCCTCAAGTTCATCAATAAAAGAATGATTAAACAGTGTTCAAGAAAAAGCAGTAAAATAATCACTGGTGCTGTTTCATCCACCAACAATGGAAAAATTCAGAAAGAATGTGGTCTAGACCTACTCGAAAGCAGAAGACGATTAAAACAATAAAATTCACCATTAGCTTAAAAAGTAAAGAAACCAAACACAGATCCCAAAGAACCTATTTAAAATGGACACGAAAATAAAGACTCAAAAGATCTTCAACACTTCAGTACGGCAACAATATTAGAAAGGGCCTAAATATGAAACACAATGACTTTCAAATTCAAGATAAGCCAATATTTACTACCCCATTGCCATCAAATGTATTCGTCAATCGTAACCTGAATGAACCCTGCAATAAAAAAGAGAATAAAAGCATACTTAAAAAGAAAGGACTTGACACGGTTGGTTTATACGATCAGAGAAATTAATTAACAGCATATACAGATATATCTATATTGTTGATCTTATTTTATCAATTATTTGGGTGTTTTATGCTTATTTTGGGATTAGATTTATACCTTTTTCCCTGTCAGTGGAGAAGACGCATATATGTTTGTTTTTATTGGGTTTATGGTCATTTTGAGTTTCATTGCCCACTTCTCCAAGCTTCCCATTATTGTGTTCAGTATTTTTCTAATATTTCTATACTGCTACTTGTGTACCATATGGCTATATCATCTGCATAACAGGCAACCTTTGTGTCTTCAGTGAGTTAAGGATGGAGGTCGTTAATATTGTGTCGTAATCAGAAGTACAACAACTCGAACTTGACCATGACTCTTTATTTAGCTCTTATTCATTTCGCTTGGCCAAAAACAAATGTCCAATTTATATACACACATATTCTTACATAATGAGGCGTTACAGAATGAAAATAATCTTCATCTATTTACATACACTACCCAACTCCCCCCTTAATAATACTCCAATCGGTCTGGAGGTTTCCTGGCTCTCTGAGGCCTAGGATTGCGGACGGGCACTTTCACAGCGGCAGGCTCCGGTTTAGGACTGCAGGAGGGCACTTGCACAGCAGTAGGTCTCAGTCTAGGAGTGCAAGAGGGCACGTGCACAGCAGCAGTCTCCTCTTCGTTTCCTGATGTCACTTCTGGAACCTACTCTTCACTTTCTTCCTAGCTTCCACCTACAGGCTCTCCTGATCTTCGAGAGAGTATCAAATTTCTTGTCTCCACTTTTTTCTTCCTCACAAGTCGCAATTGGTGGATATTCTTCTTATACACGAGGCCCTCGCGACCTATAAGGTAGTGACGGTAGCTCAATAATTTAAAAATGGTACCTTTTTTCCATTTAGGTCCAGTTGCATAATTTTGAAAATAAACCTCGCAACCTGTAGTAAATTACTCTTGCCCTATTACGGCCTGATGAAATACCTTTCGCGGATTTCCCATCTTTGTTATTAAATTCGAGAATCTTAATCTTAGACTTCTCTTCATTAGAAATTCCGCGGGAAATTCCTTTATTACTGTTTAGGGGAATGCTCTATGAGTAAATAAGAATCTTTCTAGATTCGTCTCTAAATTATCATTACCATTATTCTTTCTCAAATAGTTTAAACTCTCTTGCATATCTCTCAGCTAAACCATTTGTACTAGGATTATACAAACTGGTCTTAGTGTGCCATATACCATTCATTTTGGTAAATTGCTCGAATTCACCGGAGACAAACTGTCTTCCATTATCTGTAATCAAAATTTGGGCAATCCAAATCTGGCGAAAATTACTCTAAGATGACTTACAATCGTTTTGCTGGTAATATCTTTGAGGATAAAAATTTATATCCAATTTGAGTATGCCTCCACGAGAACCAAAAACATTTTTCCCATGAACGAGCACGCTTGATCAAGATGAAGTCGATGCCACGGTTTTTCGGGCCAAGTCCATTCTGAGAAGGTAGCCGGGGACATGCTTGCCGATTCTTGGCATACTCTACATTCTCTAGTTAACTCCTCGATGTTACTGTCTTTGAGGTTGATAATAAAATAGTGGCCGCAGTTCTATGCTGCCCTGACAGAGAAACACTCCCCGATGAACCCTCGCTTTGAAAGAGGAAAATTCTGTACGAATTCCTCGGGAATGCAATTGAGCACGTTGGGGACAAAAATCCCTCTATGAGCACGGGCCTTTCTGAACTCAGGGCGGCCTTGAACATTTGACATTGTCCAGACGTCCCTTCAGAGAAGGCTCATGTCTGAAGGCTCAAGGCTTCTGTATTAAAACTTAAATTTTGCACTATATAATATTATATGGACATTAAAATAAAGTAGTTTCAATCTCAATCTTTCTCTCGGCCGTGCGGCCACGGTTCATCGGGCATGAGGGTGAGAAGATGGAAGTTACAAATATGTTTTTCGGTATTGGCGGATAGCCAATATGACGGGAAACAGGCTGGTGCTGTTCCCGGTGATGTATTAGCAAAGAACGCCGAAATAACGACGGAAAACCTTTCCACCAAGAATTCTTCAAATTCGGAAACAATTGCAAAATATGCTAAATCGCCCGCGACAAGCAGCGGTTATGCAAATTTCTATCAATTAAGCCGGAATTGGGCAGGCATCTTTGAAAACGAAATGGATAACTTCGAGCCATGCAAAAAGAGGAAACGTTCGCTTCCTTCAGAAAGGGTGCGCCAGCCTCAACCTGGTCCATCACGCCAGACTGAAGCCACCCGGGACAGCACTGCGCCGCGCCAGCCATCGCGCCCCAGGAACATCATATAACAAATTAAGTCTCCAGGCAAATGCTGGATCAATTCCGGAGCAAAGCAGCTGCCGGGACCTTTGACCACTGTGTTCACTCCTTTGGACTACATCAAGGCCCTGGAGAATAAACTGGGGAAAAGCTGCGTCGTCCAGCTGGGTAAAGCTTCCGGGCAGGTCCTAGCGGGCCTTGAGCGTCTGAAATGGCTGAGACTATCATAGAGGACGGACCTATGATCAAGGGAGCCCGCCTCAAAGCCCTACCTTACCAAAAGAAGGCAGAAAAAATAACCATCAGCGGTCTTCCATAAGTCATGGAAGACGCTGACATCGTCAGGACCCTGAGGCCCTACTGCCAAGTGGTCTCCATCGCCCCTGCCGTGAATTCTTCCAGTTGCTAAACTTGCTTGAACAACGGAAAAAAGTCACAGATCTTCCTAAGAAGATAATTGTGACTACCAAGGGCGGCTCTGCGCTGGCCTACTTGGAGTACGGCTTCCGTTGCTCCAAATGCTACAAAATGGGCCACAAGCGTATGAATTGTCCCCGGATCATCAGGGAGGCAAACACCATTAAACCCTCGAGCCAGAAGAGCAGTGTGAAACCGGCGCCTGCTCCTAACACCACTGCAGCTGCATCGCCACCTGCAGCATTAAACCACACTGCGCCAGTGGCTGTTCCGGCACAGACATTCTCCACGCCACCTACTCAAGAGGTCAAATCTCCCGAGACTGAGCCCACCACCAGGACTCCGGAAACCTCCACCCAGACAGACCTCAACATCAGTAGAGGTAGCAAATCCAGCTCTCTCAAGAGCAAGGATAGAGCTAGATCCTTGTCTCCAAAAGCTGGGTCAACGGCCCTGTTTCAGCTCAACACTCTGCTCGAGCGCCTCCCAAGATCCCCTTTGAAGACATTACACTCCTAGGCTTAAAGAAGGAGGTAGTGAAAGAAGCCATCGTGTCTCTTCCTCACCTGAGGCTGCTAATTAAAAAAATGTGCGCGACATTGCCCCTTGACACAGGAGAATCAAATTGTGCTGTTTCCTTGGGCAGCATGCAGTTGACGTTGCCTTCATTCAGGAGACTAATTCACTACCCTGGACAGCGTCGAGGACTTCTGCTTGGGATACAGGGCAGAGGTTGTTCCAGCATCTGGCGCCAGAGGATAGGCCTCGCCTGCATCCTCTCATCCGGCGTCCAGGTCATCGGGCAAAGGGTCCTGTCTCCTGGCAAGATCGCCGCCTTCGATGTCACCACCCGGGGAAAGGTGACATTTATCAACTACCACCTCTCTCATGCTTCTGACGAACGGCTACAGCAGCTACAGGCCATCGCAGCTGCTGCTGTCAATGACGCGTGGGTCCTCGGGGACCTCAATATCTCCGAGGAGTCTGCGAGTGACATTGCGTCCGGATCTGTCGAAGCCCTTGGGGAGCTCTTGGACCGGGCCAACCTCGTAGATGCCGCAGCTATCTTCGACGCCCAGCGAGACTACCATCGCAAGACTGCAGGCAAGATTGGCTCGATTCGTGTGGGGGCACGATTGAACCTCATGGCTTTCCGTCAGCATCCTAGCGCGACCGATCTCCGTGAGAGGCATGGGACTTCTCGACGTCGGCACTCAGCTCCGGCAATCGTGCCTCAAGGGCGTCCAGGCAGCACAGCGGGAAGACCGCAATGCTCACTATTGGCCGCCGAGAGCGGGATATGGCTGTCCCCCGCGTCCACTCCTGGCATCTGGCCTCCCCCGCGGGGTCGTCGAAGTCTTCACCTCTTCGAAGCTGCTTCGGAAATCCTAGAGCTGAACCACCAGATCCTACAACCAGCACTCCTCTAGGCTCTTTGAGTCGTGGGCGACTACCGTTTCCTGCAGCCCCCTGAGCTCCTGGCTCTTACAAGATGGCTAGGCTGGCGCATTGGAGAACTAACCGGGCCTCCCTCAAATATCGCATTTGCTACGCGTGGCGCCCTCGCGGACGCCGCTGCTCTGGGGAGCTTCTGCTCACGCCTGGTCACCCAGAATGCCCGGGGCCATCATCGCGTTGCTAGCCTTGCGGACGCAATCATGGTGAGCGGGACTAACACCGCTTTCCAGCGCCTAACAACCCGCACTGCCCGCCGCATTCTGGAGCGTCCACGCCCGGCTGCACTCCCCATCATCCAGCTGCTGGAATGGTGATTCGCCCACGTCAGTCTCCCCATCTCCATCAGCTGGTTTTCTCTCCGACGATATGCCTTCTCGGGGCACAAAGCCGACGTTGCTGTGCCCTATCAAGGTGGTGGAGCCTTCCTCATTTATTAATCATTGTATATAATCTCATTTTTTCATTCTTTTTAAACTCTTATTAACAATATGCAAATAGTGTTTGAATGTCAAAATGTCTCTCACTCGGCCGCGCGGTCACGCAGCGCGCGAGCTCCGCGTTTTTCGCCGATGGAGGCGAAATATATTGAACTGAAAAACCAATATGTCTTACTGGCAGAATTCTCGGATCATGATCTGTCGACTTATGTAGGTCTTGTTGATAAAGACCGAGTATAGGCCGAGTTATCGGATAAAGTTGAATATTCGAAAAAGATTGTTAGCGATCATAGCAACAATGCACCAAGAAAATGGCAAATTTTGCAGCAAATTCTAGCATCGGCTATGCAAATTGGGCCGACCGCATTGAGGCCTCGGAAAATACATCTATTTCTGAAGGTTATCGGAAGCCTAAAGGCGTAAAAGAAAGGACCGGGACCCCGAAGACAATCCAGCTAAGGTTCTAAAAGCTTATAACATCCCAGCAAGGCCAACTCAACCACCAAATATGGTGGAAAGAGATGCTGTGACACCGCTGAAGAAAAAATTGCAGCAACAGGCTCTGCGCGAGGCCAGGTCAGCGTCAGCGTCATTCGACCAATGCTGGCTGCTACATTAAATACTGCGCTGACTAAAACCCAGTGCAGTACATCAAGTCACTGGAAGTTCTGGTCGGGCTGGAGAGCACCGAGAAGGCGGAGCGTCTATCCGACAAGGGACTCACCATCTGGAACACCCTCCTCAAAGTGTTGGAAACTCGCTGAGAAAATAGTGATTGGGACCTCCCAATCGCTATAAGGGACGAGACATCGTCGCGACCTTACTGCAGGGTTGTCTCCCTGACCCATGAGGTAATGACAAGTTGTGGCTACACCTATACCACCGGCAGGCAACAGGAAGGCCTTCATTCTTCTAAATGAAGGACGCAAACTACACCAGCTCCCTGCCAAGCGGGTGATCATCTTCAAAGAAGAATCGACACCCGCTTACATCACCTACGGCGTTAAGTGTAGGAGATTTAACCGTCAAGGACATCGGGGAGCTCCCTGCCCCTTGGGAATCAATGGGGAACGTCATCATGACACCCGGCAAGGCCCGGTGTCGAATTTCTCTCTTCCAAGGCTATTCCCTCCAACAACTCTGCCTTTCCTACACCAGCCGCGGAGCTATTTGTACCTATCAAGCAGACCCCTCTGACACCCTCCAGCCCTGCCGCGTTTTCACCCGGGCGAACATCTCTATACATCCACAGGAGATTCAAACTCCTGAGCCTCTTGTTCCAGCACCGAGAACAAGCCAGTTGCCGTCACGACCAGAGCCCTCCTTGGCCATTACTGAGCCAAAAGCGGCTTCTGAGTACCAAGACAAGACTGCACCATCCATCCAGTCTACTATGTCCGTGACCCAAATCAAGTTGCTCTCTCAGGAGGAGGAGCTCCAGGATCAAATAGTAAAGCTTTTCGAACAATTGAATGATGAATCTTTCCTGGGGCCCCTATATAGGAGAATATTTAGGGGCAACATCATGCACGCGGTTCTACACCGCACTGAGAGGGAGGAAGAACTCGAATACTCTCGCCTGAATACAGGCCAATTCTGTGTGAATTCCTCAATATTGCCATTGAGCATGTTGGGAACAAAAACTGCGCAAAAGGCATGGGCCTGTCCACATTCAGGACAGCTTGCGACACCTGATAGGATACTGACGTCCCTTCGGGGAGGGCTTCGACTTTGGTGTAAATATTTTCTATTTTAATATTTATTTCAATACTGTATTTTAATTTTGCTCTAAATCTACCATTTCCTGTTGACTAGGGGTCAACAACAACAGCTTTATTAGGACATTTCCGTTCTGTATGGACTCGCCTTACATCATTTTCATGGAGAAAAGGAAAAATAAAACATAAACAAAGGAGAGAAGGGAAAATAAAAATAAAATCAACATACCTATACAAATTAACTATGGAAGAAAATTGTTCTGCAATTTTAGTTCTTAGAGATTACCTCGTTCTCTAATGCTTTATGAAAGTTAAACAATTATATCGCTATATATTTTTTTTCTCGGACATTATTCTGATTAGCTGAACTGGGTTCACGTAGACTTGGATAATGTTCTTTAAGATCTTATGCCGTTCCTCGTTAACAATAGTGCATTCAGAGATGTAGTGGGTCATTTCTTCTATGCTTTTAGTTTTGCAGAATTCACAAATTACATCTTTTCTTTTATTATTTGAATGTGACTTTCTCTTAATAAAGTCGAAGTGATTTTTGTCGGGTAATGTAACCTTATATGTTCAATGATAGGTTCCAGGATAAAAATTGTTCAGGTATTAAATGCTTATATAATAATTTATAATTAGAATATTATCTTGTATGATCCATTTTTGCTAAGTCCTGCTGAATTAGTTGTTCAGTTCTTGTACGAAAAATCCCTGGTAATTCGTTTTGAATGGTCTCATAGCATTGTTTGTCCTGGCAATGCTGCATTGATGGTAAATTGCTAAAATAGTCCTGTAGAGTCCAATAGGTTTCCCTGTATTCATGGATATTTATCTTAACCTATTTCAGCATATCTTGGGAACCTATGGTTACTCATTCTTTGTAATCTTAAAAGGTATTTCATGGTTAATTTAGTGGTGTTTAGTTTAAGTGATATTCTACCCATTTCCAGTCTAACAAGGTAAACAGGGTTACCCTCTTGGTAAATTGAAAAGACTTTTAATAAACATATTTTGTAATTGGTCTGTAGGGGCAGCTGCAGGCGTGTTACAAATATTTATAATTTGAGAATTAATTACTAAATCATATTAAATTTAGCTAGTAATTTTATTATCGTTTTTATACGGAAACAAGCGTGTTCTTTGTTTACAACAATAACATGGGAATCGATATTGATAATATATTTACAATTAAGCTCTTGTTTTTTTATTACAATTATTGATTTAAAATAATAAGAAATAAAATTATATGAAATAAAATAATATGATTTAAAAATATAAGAAATAAAATGATATGATTCCCTACATCACTCCCTTGCCAGTAACAGAGTTTCGTCTGATAGCCCTGGAATCTGACAGGGGTTTTATAGTCCGTCCAGTTCGTGTTGAAGTCCTCCTGATGTCTACTGGTGGCTCCACGGGTTGTCTGATTGAAGTGTTGTCTTTAGCAGATTCCTCAGGTTGAGAGGTGTTTAATAAATATGCTGGTTTTAAACGGTCTATTGAAACTGACACTTCTTTGTTCTTGATTTTAATGATAAAATATTTTCCTCTCTCCTTAGCACTTTTTTTACTCTGTCCGTTCTTAAAAGTACATGGGAGCATGATCTTAAATTTTTGTGGACGAATATATTTTGGTTAGTTTTTAAGATCTTTGGTCTGGGTCCAAAGTTTTCCATCTGTTTCTGTAATTTATAAACATACTCTTCTTGTGTCAAATATGAATCTGATTCGACAAAAAATTCACCAGGTAATCTTATATTATTACCATATACTACTTGCGCTATGGAATGATTAGAGCCATTCGGTATAGCTGTACGCAAACACAAAAGTATCGTTGGTATAGATTCACTCCAGGTAGGGTTGTTGTGTGCTCTGATTGCCGCCTTTAATGTTCGATGCAAACGCTCAACCTTCCCGTTAGCTTGGGGCTGGTATGCAGTGGTGTGTTGTAATTTAATTCCACATATTTTTGTTAGATTAGCAAATGTATCTGATGTGAACTGTGCTCCTCTATCAGTGACAAGTCGTAATGGAGTACCGTATCTTGTGATCCAATTATTATAGATTGCCCTCGCTACTGTATCAGCCGAGTTGTTTTCCAAGGGTATTGCTTCCATCCAGTTACTATAGCGGTCAATACATGTAAGACAGTATATATAGTTATTAGAAGCTGGTAGTGGTCCCACTAAATCGATATGAATATCATTAATTTTTTCTGTTGACATTTGAAATGTTCCAAAACTTGTTTTTGTATGGCGATTGATTTTATTTCTTTGACACGCCCTACAATCTCGACTCCATTGTAGGACATCTTTCCTTATGCTAGGCCAAATGAACCTTTGAGTCATTTGCTTAATTGTTGACCTTATCCCTGGGTGTGACAGTCCGTGGATTTGATTAAACATTCGCATTCTGTGAGATTTTGGTAAGTAGAGTCTTATATTTGCGGTAGATGTGTCGCACCAAAGCTGTTTACCAGATGGAAGGGGATATTGTTTAAACTTCAAAGAGGTTTGAACATTAGTTTGAAGATTATTCAATTCACTATCCAAAATTTGTTCGTCTGCCATTACATCATAATCAATTAGCGTGAGTTCTTCGATTCTAGACAGTGTATCCGCTACTACGTTATCTTGGCCACTGATGTGACAAATTTCAGAGGAGAACTGGGATATAAAATGGAGTTGCCGTAGTTGTCTTGGAGAGGCCTTTTCTGGTTTCTGATGAAAAGCGTAAATCAAGGGTTTGTGATCTGAGAAAATTTTGAAATTCCTTCCTTCGAATAGATGTTTAAAGTTTTTAATAGAGAGGTAGATTCCTAAAAGTTCGCGATCATACGTGCTATAATTCCGTTGGGTGGAATTTAATTTTTTTTAATTGAATGCTATAGGTTTCCAACCCTGATTATGATACTGTTGTAATACCGATCCTATGGCTGAGTTCGAGGCATCTGTACAAAATGAAATATCATTTTATTTCATATAGGTCAATAATATTTGCATTGTAGGCTGCCCAAATCGGCTCAGCCTACATTAATATTGATTTAATTATAGCATCAAATAATTTGACTGCGAATTTTAGTGAATTGATCCTTTGCTTCTTTATAATTTTAATAATTTCAATCATTGCAGTATTAGCTTTCGATTTATAATATATTGCTGCGTATTTAGTGTTGTTTGTGCTGGTAAATGGGAATCCTAAATATATCATTATCGATGTGACAGTCAATGGATTATTGCCATAGTACCAGATTTCGTTTCTAGAAAGTCTTCCCCCATTTCGGAATACCATTATTTTCGACTTAATCTGATTCAGAACCAGTAGGTTAACATCCAGATAGGACTTTAGTAGATTGATCTTGCTCTTCAAATTAATTTTTTAATTTCCTATAATTACTATATCATCCGCACACATGAGACAGTGAAGGTATCCGTAATCTGGTAGATAAATTCCCGGGAGTAAAGACTTATTGTAGAGATCTGCTGAATCGGTGGTGTATAGTAAAAATAACAGGCGGGAAAGGGGGTCACCTTGCTGTACACCTGCGTTAATGTTTGAATAAATTGAATGTTGACCTTGCCATCTAATTGAAACTTTTGCCTCTTCATAATAGCTATTTAATATTTTTAAAAATTTAGGACTTAATCCCATTTTCAGTAATTTTTTTCATAGTAGGGAGTGAGAGATCGTATCAAATGCTTTGGTCAAGTCAACGAAAAAAGCATATAGTTTGCTCCGTTTTTTATTTAGCGCTAATTGAATCGATGAGTTAAGTGTATATATGATCCATGCAGGAGCGGTTTTTTCGAAATCCGGCTTGATTTTCAGGGAAAATTTGTCTTTCTTCCTTCCATTTAGTAAGCCTGTTTTTTTTTTTAAATAATATTGAATAATTTAGAAATATTACTGCAAAGTGCAATTCCTCTATAATTTGTTGGGTTATTGCGTTCGCCAGGGTGTATTATGCTTTTCGTCCATATTTCTGGGTATTTCTCTGAGCATATTATTCTATTAAATATATTTCTTAGTGTCATAAGAATGGGCTCTGGTAGTCTCTTTATTAATTCATTTGGTATGTTATCCGGGCCGACTGCTTTTCCATTCGCTAGTTGCTTAATTCCATCCTTTACCTCATCTATAGATATATATATATATAGCATTAGGTCTGTCCCACTTAAACACACATATAAATTATATTTCTTCTTCTTATTGCCTGTATTTGATAATCTCTTGTAAAATGGATACCAGTCTTCAATCTTAATATCTTCTGATATCGAAACTATTTTTCTAAGAGTTGCCATGGCACTCCAGAAGGTCCTACGATCGGTGGCTTTTTAATCTTTTCTAGCCTATCCAAATTAAATTTATTCCTTATTCTTTCCTCAATTCCAAGTATTCTCTCCGTGTTTCGATGTATTCTTTTCGATCCTGATCTGCATTTGTTTTTTTTTATCTTTTCAAACATAAGTTGGTCGTATTTTTAATTGATAACATTCATTGTCGTACCAAGGTTTGGAAGTTTTTGTTGTGTATATATACAACTTTGAGTATGTTTGCTGCTTCCATTGCCTGGTAGATTCGAGTGGTTAAGGACTCAGTCATTATGTCTATATCAGAAACTGTCTAGTTTACTCAATTTATTGCTTTGCAATACGTCCTTTTCTTCAGTCCATATACACTTTTTGATAGAGTGTTCTCTTACTTTTGTTAAATCCGGTATATAATTTCTAGTATTCATTTCTAGTATCACTGGTAGATGATCCGGGGAGGTCTTCAATCCATAAATCTGTAATGTTCTCCATTAGACCTTGTGTAAACATATAGTAGTCCAACACTGACGAGCCGTTTTCCGATACGTCTGTAAATGATCCACATGGATCACCCTTAGTTCTTCCGTTTGCTATCGTTATTGAGTTATCTTCTATAAATGTGATAAGTCTATTAGATAAATTAGGGGTAGATATAGCGTCTTTGGATTGTGTTTATTTGTTTACGGTGTGTATAATTGTTTGGGATTATGCAAATTCTCCATATTACCTGTTCTTATGTGCAAATCTCCAATTAATAATACTTCGTTACCTTCGTTTAACTGATAATTTATGTGGTCCAATAATTTATTCATATTTTGCTCATGAGTAGAGCTCGGAGGTAAATATATAGCACAATCAGACAAAATTTATATTAGTTTCATTCAACAATTTTTCAAAATTTATAGATATCCAGCAAGGGTTGCAATCTATTTTATTGTATTTATGATATATGTCCTTTATTATGCCATAAGTATTCATCCGGAGCCTCTTCCCCTCTATTCTATCTTGGTTGTTTGTGTTTGAATTATCTGGTAACCTTCTATCACAAGATCAATTTCCTTAGTGAACCATATTTCCGTTAGTACAAATATTTCTTATTTTTTAAGGTAATCAATAAGTTTAAACGTCGTTAGCAATCTATTATATCCAATAATATTATATATTAAGATTTTAATTTTTGTGTTGTGTACGCGTTTTAAATTCACTTTTTTTGTTGTTAGTTGGTTCATCCTTCGAGTCTGTTGGTTTATTTACATGAGCTTTTATCGTTTTTTGGTTGCTACAATGTACCCCCATTTGCACCAATGATTTTCCCCTCAGAAACCCGATACGTAACTCCGTTGAGAATGAGTATATTATCTCTCAACTAAGCCATTATTCCCCTCTCAAAAGATTATTTTCTTTTAGCGTTTAAAATACGTCTCTGATCGCTGGTCTTCACACCATAATCTTTAAAAAATGATAACTTGAATTGTCGCAACCTAGATGCAGATATGAATACTGTAATTCTGTCACTAAAGTAAGGCATTTCAACCAATATTGGAGTGTGAGGCCGCCTTAACAAATTGTGGCATTTTGTTATGTTGAGTTGTGAGCTAATTTGCATCTTTTCTTCGATGGCCTTTCTTATTACTGGCACACAGTCATCTCCTTCGTTTGGAATCCCATAAAACACTATATTATTCTCTCTGATTTTTGACTCCATATATTCTAGACGATTTTCCAGTACTGCTATTTTTTTAGTATTTTGCATAACTTTTTTTTGTGTAATCCTCCATCGATCCTTCTAGGTTCTGTAATCTTTGGCTTGTTTTCGTGACCTCTTCACTAATTAGCGACAATTGTTTTTACAACTTTTCACCCCATTTGTCAATTTTATTTGCAAATGCAGTTAACGTTTCGTGGAATTCAGTATCTTTATCTAAACGTGTTTCTAACGAAGTTTTTTCAGTTCCCTTTGGCCCTGGATTTTGCTCAATCCCAGCTCTAATCAATAACATTAAAATAATACATATAAGTTCATGTGATCTTTTAAAGAATTTCAGTTGAACATCTTTTCCCAGTCGGGTATGCAAGTTACCATCATAACGGCAAACTAAATTAAGATTGTGCAAATTTGGGAAGAACTTTTCTTCGTGGCAGTATAGAATTATAAAGGTTATAGTAAGTATAATAAATAAATTAATATTGTTAAAACAAACAGATAGTAATGTAATTAAAATAAATACCTATTTTAGGCCTTGATCTTGAAGAGCTTAAACAACTGCGTCCAGCTCGCTTCCGGCCACCCTACGATATTTTATGTTTGTTTTCGAAAACAACAACTTTATAGATTTAAAATTAAATACATTATAATTTTCAATTGAAATAAAATATAGATTTAAAATATATTATTTCGATCTCCTAAATTAAAATAAGATATATAAAAGTTGAATATATTGAAGCGATGCAGCAGAGAAATAGAAGAAAAGACGTGGAGAAGCGAAGAGAGAAGGGATCAGCCAGCGCGAGCCGCACGCAGTTCCTCGGGGTTCCGAAGAGGTAAACAAGGTGCCGGGTTGAAGCCTGGCCGAACATCCTGCCGAACGTCTTGGGCAGGGAGAACGGCGGGACAACAGACGCAGCAGGTGGGCTCCGAACGAGTGGCCGTATGGACTGACCGGGAAGACGGTAGCGGAGAAGGATCCCTCTAGTGGCGGGCATTGAAGGCAAGTCAATCTTCTACTGTATAGTTACTTATCTACTCTTTAAGCTCGTATAATAAATATACCGCACTAAGCTGTATCCTAAAGAATCCACATTGTTCTCTTAGAAACCTTGAACGCAAACATTGACGGCTGAGAAGCGTCGTAACAATTGGTGTCAGAAGTGGGATACAGCTTAGTTAATTTTAATTGAATATTTTATTTTGCGCCAATTTAAAAAGAAAAATGGAAAAACTAACCGACCCCGAAATCGAAAAATTCACAAAATTGCTCAGTCTGATAAGCCAGAAATTAGATGTGCTCGGAGAAACCGTTAGATCGACTACTAAAGGGATTACTCCATTGGAATCTCGATTGAGCCGACTGGAGCATAATCGGAATGTCAAACGTTCTGCCACACCCATGTCTTGCGAAGTTAAGTTCAATGTACTACCGCCAGAAAATCCTGATGGCTTTTCAAAAACAATCACAGCAACCAATAGCCCACGTATTCAATGTCTGAGGGGACAAAAGACGATCCCAGGTGATTAAGATCCCGACAAGACCATCACAACAAAGATCATCACGTCAGGAGACGTTGTAAGTGAACTGTCAGAATCTACGCTAGAAGATTCTCCCGTGATCCAGAAGTCCGAAGAGTGTCGACAGCAGGAAATGATCCAGACTGGTCGTGTAGCGGAGGAGGGTGAACTGATCGCCTCCGACAACGGCTGTGGCACGAGTGTTTTGTATAAAATCAAGCGGACGGAAGGAGAATGCCCTCAAGGTGATATACAGAGCGAAAATTCAACCCCTGGGATTCTTTCTGAAATACTCCATGAGAACAGCAACGATCTTGGCGTGCTGCAGTGCGACAGCGTGGCTTGCTTCAGCGACAGTGTCAGACTGTCAGGGACTGCAGCGGCGATCCAACTGGACGGGACGGAGCTAGATGCTCCGTGGAAGTGCGACAAGGCTAGATGGTCGAAGCACCCCGAAGTTGGAGCCGGCAACCCGACTGAACGGGATAGAGCATCGGACGCTCTGT
This sequence comes from Cordylochernes scorpioides, assembly GCA_030710605.1. Taxonomy (NCBI): domain Eukaryota; kingdom Metazoa; phylum Arthropoda; class Arachnida; order Pseudoscorpiones; family Chernetidae; genus Cordylochernes; species Cordylochernes scorpioides. The sequence continues at coordinate 83,420,937 of CP092886.1, read as the reverse complement.
GGAAGTCCGACGACAATGTCTGTGACGTGGAAGTCGCGCGCAATGTGTCAGCGCCGTCGTCTGCAATGCAAGCTAAAAAGATGTACCAAGAATGTGCACCATTCATCTTCGTTCCTTCGCCCGACAAGGTGAAGATCAAGCAGCCACCGCCTAGGAAAAGTTCTACCGACCTTGAGACTGCCACGGGATCCGATACCTCCAGAAGGTTTGAGAAATCCACAGCCCTGTGCGTGGTCGGCACTAAGGAGCCCAGGTTTGAAGGGTTAGGAAAAAGAGAGCCTCTAGAGCAAGAGAGTGGGAAACCTAAAGAAGAAAAGGGTGGCAACGATATGGATAGCGTAGATCAGGTGGACGAATCCACTGTAAAGATCGGCGATCTACAGCCCCGTCGTGAAAGGAAGCGGCGAAAGCGCAACACAAACGATCACAACCCTTTGTACATTGCGGCTACAGAGTGTTCACAAGGAGAATTCAAAATATCAGATGAAAGCATCGTAGGCAGTGAAATATGGCCGCCATCTTGTGGAGAACCACCGCCCTGTGCTAGACAGCGAGACCAATCAATGGCGTCGGCACTGGTTGAGAGTGGAAAGGAAGCCCGAGTTGAGATGTGGTTCTGCAAACAAGGGTTGGTGTTAACCCTGCCGTTACGCTTCCGGGAGGCTGACGACCCTCATGTGGCCAGGGACGTCAGGGAGATCAAAGGGCCGCCGATCAGCGCCTCTTGTGAAATCAGCCTTTTCGGGACGAAAAGGATTGAGAAGGGGGCAGTGAAGCGAGGCAGCAGAGAAATAGAAGAGAAGACGTGGGGAAGCGAAGAGAGAAGGGATCAGCCGGCGCGAGCCGCACGCAGTTCCTCGGGGTTCCGAAGAGGTAAACAAAGTGCCGGGTTGAAGCCTGGCCGAACATCCTGCCGAACGTCTTGGGCAGGGAGAACGGCGGGACAACAGACGCAGCAGGTGGGCTCCGAACGTGTGGCCGTATGGACTGACCGGGAAGACGGTAGCGGAGAAGGATCCCTCTAGTGGCGGGCATTGAAGGCAAGTCAATCTTCTACTGTATAGTTACTTATCTACTCTTTAAGCTCGTATAATAAATATACCGCACTAAGCTGTATCCTAAAGAATCCACATTGTTCTCTTAGAAACCTTGCACGCAAACATTGACGGCTGAGAAGCGTCGTAACAATATTATTTTAAAAACAAATATATTTAGAGAAAGAAATAATAAACGCAACATTAGTCAACCAAAACAAAATGGCGAGTTCGACTAGGAGCCAATAAAATTGTTAATTGTCAATTGTCTCTCTCTCTCTCTTTAATGGATCCAGCCTGATAATTCTGCAAATTCATCTTCGTAAGTTAAGTCAGTTTCCGTGTCATCCTCTATGGTCGAAGTACCTTTTCATGAGTTTTTCTGAGAGACCAACTTTTCGAACTGGTATGAAGATCCACACGAGATCAACGGTGCTGTTTTCGGCTTCTTCGTGTTTGGAGTCTTATCTAACTTTGTCTATTTCTTTAAAATTCAAAGTTTTAAATCGTGCCAGCCGTCTATCTTCTTCGACTTTTGTTTCAATATTCTGACTGCACTCCTCTTAAAGATATTCATCCTGATTTGTGAATAGAGAGTCTACAGTATTTTTGTCCTCACGTCTATGGACCAGTTTAAACGGGGCGAAACCTGTCGTGTCCTGCTTGGCCATGTTGTAGGCAGCAGTAATGTAGGGTGAAATAACATACTAGTATTTTTGTTTTACGCTCATATACATTGCAAGTGAGTTAGATAATTTTTGTTAAGTATTTCTGATATGCCATTATTCTGGGGATGGTATGCTGTTGTATTGTTTTAGTAAGTTTCATCAGCATCTGTGATTGAAATACGCACCCTCGGTTCGTAAAGGTTTCTCTGGCCCATTTTTGAGAACAACATCTTCCTTCAAGAAATTGACAACTTATTTTTGGCTCTTCAATGGGTAAGGCCTTTGTATAAGCGAATCGGGTTAAATAGTGTGATTCCAGACTTATTACTAGTATCAGACTATAAGAACCTTCTAAAGGGATCCATTCTAATTATTTGAAGAGGAGAGGTCGCAGAAGAAATGAGCATAAGTAGTCTGGATGGCTTCTGAGTCGTCTATTTCTTTCTATAGAATTATTTAAAATATGAGACATACTTTCATATATCTTGTAGGAGCTATACAAATTATTTGCGTTTAACTCTCGTTTTCTAGTAGTTTAGTAGTTCTAACTCTAGGTGCTTGTGAACACTCAAAAGGTATGGGTTTCCTAGGAGTCTAAATTAATTTTGTACAGGATTCCTTTTAGAAGTTCATATCCTTCGATTCGGCACCAGCGTTTGCGAACACTTTGTAAACAACCGTAACATCGTATTCTTCTAGTCTTCCTGTCGGGTCCTTCATGTAAGAAAACAAGCAATGGATGTGGTCATAAATGACAATGAAAACTCACGGCCAAATAGGTGAAGTCTAAATTTGTTAATTGCTAAAATTGTGGTCAATCACTCACTTTCCATTTTTAAATAATTCTTAGCTATCTTAAATAAAGTTCTTGAAGCATAAACAACTGGCCTCTTTTCCCCCCTCCGATTTTAGGATACGATATTAAGAACATACACTGCGTGATATTGAAAATGGTACACCAAGAAATAGTGGCCAGAAAATTATGCAGATTTCAGGGTAGACGCGCCTAACCGAGTTATGCAAATGATTTAAAATGCGCAGCTCTCGTGCGCACATGGAGTAAAATATAAGGGAAGGAACTTGCAGAAAGGACAGTATTCGTGTCGTTATTTCTTCAAGGAAAATCATTGTAGAAATTTTGTTCTTGTGTCAAAAGACACGTGTAATAACAGAGAATGCCAGGTCATCGTAAACAGAGGCAGTTCAAGCAGACAGACGCTTTTACGAGGGGCATGGTGATCGGACTGAAAAGGGCAGGTTGATCCATACGTCAAATCGCAGCTGATACACACCTTGGGGCGTCCACGGTGCACCGACCGTTGGGAAGATGGTTGGCACAAGGAGATGTGGCAATTTATAGGAATGTCGGTGCAACCAGAGTGACGTTAGCAAGTGTGGATCGGCGTATCCTTCGACAAGCAGTGGCGGCCCCACAAGCCACTTGTACCGCCATCCTGCAACATGTGCAAGACACCCTAGATCATTCCATCTCGACCAGAACCATTTCCCGTCGATTGGTTGCTAATGGCTTGCACTCATGCCGTCCGCTAAGAAGACTGCCATTGACCCCACCGAATAGGCGCCAACGTTTGGAATGGTGCCGGGCTAGATCGACGTGGATGACGGAATGGCACAGGGTCGTGTTCTCAGATGAGTCGCGTTTCTGCTTATCCAGTGATAGTCGCCGTGTACGCGTGTGGCGTCGACGTGGATAAAGGTCCAATCCGGCAGCAATTGTGGAACGCCCCACCGTGCGACAACGTGGAATCATGGTTTGGGGCGCAATCGCGTATGATTCCAGGTCACCTTTACTTCGTATTCAAGGCACTATGAAGGCCCAACGATAGGTTGATGATGTTCTGCGACCGGTGACACTCCCCTACCTTCAGGGGGTACCCAATGCCCTTTATCAGCAGGATAACGCCCGAACGCACACTGCTCGCATTAGCCAACAAGCTCTGCAAGATGTACAGATGCTTCCCTGGCCACCGTACTCTCCTGATCTCTCACCAATCGAGCACGTCTGGGACATCATTGGACGCCGTTTGCATGCCTTGCCACAGCCGCGTTCAGAAGACGAACTGTGGCAAATGGTTGAGAGGGAATGGAGAGCCATCCCTCAGGACGCCATCCGTACTCTGATTGACTCTCTACCTAGACGTGTTGCTGCGTGCATCGCCGTCCGCGGTGGTCCTACTTGCTACCTAGCCGACGCTGATCTCGCTCTGTATTATGACTATCATTTTGAAATAAAGATCACTTATTGTTCGTCCCTGTCTCTCTCTGTCTTCCGAGTTTCATCACTCTCTGGCCACTATTTCTTGGTGTTCCATTTTCAATGTCACGCAGTGTATAAAGTGGCAATGAAGTTTCTCACTTCCTTTAGAGATTTTGTGGTAGGTGGCTTATATATAGCGATGTCGGGAAAAATGCATTCACCGTCGACAAGGTGTCTAAACCCTCTGATTCATTTGTGTGAATCCAAAATGACATTTTTTGGGTTGAGGCACATCTAAAGCACTTTTGAGACACTGTAGTATGATTGCGAGCCGGTATAAATATTCGACGAACGTTTTGGAATTTACCACGTTGTCGTATGAATAACACAAGTATATTGTACGTTTCAGACCTCTCAGTAACTTGTCTATCATACGCTCGAATATTGCAGGAGTATTGCACAGACCGAAGATCATGGCAGAATTTCGTCAGAACGAATAATGAAAATGATAAACATTTTAACGCTTTCTTTAAAAAATATATTTAGTTAAAATGTATATCTATAGCGCCCTCATTTTGCAATGAATAAAAATTGAAAAAGAGGGTATGGCTCATCAGTGGTGAACCCTCCTTTCAATTTTCATTTATTGAAGGATAAGGGCTGTAGAAGCGCTGTATTTTAGAATAAAATAGTGTGAAAATTGTTTATAATTTTCATCGATGAATGGCGCTAAGTTAATGATGATATTTTAGAAGTAATATTGGAGTTTCCTCTCTATCTGCTTTGTCAACTTCTATTTGCACATATCAATAAAGGAGGTTCATCGATGGAAAATTTGACTGTTTTCATAAATTTAATAATTAATAAATAAAATGGGTGAGTGTAACTCACCTTTTTAGTAACTTTGTTTAATCATCTGTAATCGGAAAAAAACGTCAGTTACCATTCTCCTTCTATCTTAAATAAAACGGCGATGGCCACAAGCTTTTTAAGTGACGAATAATACCGGCGTCTAGAATTTTGTCCCCCTCTTGTTGGATTTCTTGGAGTTCTTTAATAGAGACCCCAAATGATCTAGGCCTAATAGGATGATGGTTCCCAGTTTTATGTTCAGTGTTAGTGAAGCTAGCTTTACTGATTCAACCCCCCAAGATATAAACAAATATTTTATTTATAAATAAGATAACACCAGTTATAACACCGATATACCAAAAATTATATTCAATAATAATAATTATCAACAAGGTACATAAAAAATCAGTGGGGCCAATTCAACTTAGTTGCATATTAATTTTGTTAATCATATGAGATATAATCATCAATTAATCAATTATTCTTTGACAATATATCTCCAGGGGCAAAATATCTACATATTAAAAGGGGATATGGTTTAGACCTCACAACGAGCTTAAATATTGATTACCTTGTTTTGGAAGAGGTGCACGAGCATTAATGCGTCTCCTAATAAGGCATCTAAGACATGTCTTGAAAGATTTAAGTTGGGACTCAAAAAACTCTCTCCTTCAAATTTGAGCAGTCAATGTACCTCCCTCAAATAGTTGAAGAAGTGTACGCCTGTTAAAATTAAGCCAGTTCAGGCTTTGACAGTCCCTACAAAACGGCCTTTTCTCTTATTTAAATACGATAGATGCGGGACCAAGATTATTTCTCTAATCATCCTAAGTCCGGGACTATTGTTAAAGGCTCAATTCAAACGGGATATCCAGTGAAAAGGAGTGAGAGAAATGTATAGCATTGATCGCCTCGTGTTCGGTAAACAGATTGTTTTGAAAATGTCATTCCAGAGGCACATGAGAGCTCATTGGAAAGCTGAGTAGCTCTCACCCTTAATGCCCAACAGTATTATTTTAAAGCTGGTTGACCAAATTTCCATAAACATTATTTGGCGATTTCAATCTAGGTTTTTTTTTTGTCCTGATTCCATTATTTCATCCCCTTTTACAAGTCCAGCGCAGAACAGGCTGGAATTAATTTTTTGAACGAAAACTAATAAAGAGACTTGGAAATTCCAAGTCAACCCTTTATAAAAGACTCGCTTGCATCAGAGCAAGAACAAAGAGCTCCCAAGCGCTTCCTACTTGTGTGCCTTAATCTGCGCGGCATTGACGTTCAACATAGATCTGAAGATCATTTAGTTTATATTAACTCCCGACGTTTGAGAAACTTTCTGTCACTCTCTTCGGGGGAATGGTTACTTTGAATTCTAGTTCTACTTATATACATGCATGATTTTTTGAAAAAAAAAATGCAAAGCGTCACATATCTGCATATATAAAAATTCTAAAAAATAAATAAAAATAAAAACTTTTCAAAAAAAAGTATATAAGTAGAACTAGATTCCAAAGTAATTATTCCCCTGAAGAGAGTGACACGAAGTCACTGGAACGTCGGGAGTTGAATCAAAATATTGATTGATGTGGCTGTGGTTTTCTCTGAATTTTTGACATGAAGAATCGAGTTGTGCTTCTTCCCGGGGCAGCACGCAGTGGGCGTCGCTTTTGTTTAGGAAACTAATGTTAGGAATCAGGACAGGGTCGAAGGCTTCATGCTTGGGCTACAGGGAAGACTTTGCTACAGCATCTGGTGCCAGAGGTTACAGAATCTGGTGGCCTGAGAAAATCACCGATGTCGTTAACATCCGCAGAATAATGGCGACGCTTGTCAACTTCCACGTCTCTTATGCACCTTTCGATCTGTTAAAGAATTTTCAATGCATTACAGCTGCTGCAGTCTCATGCAGTCTCTAATTGTGTCTGGATCTGTTTAAGCCCTTGGTGGGCTCCAAGAGCAGTCCAACCTCGTAGATGCTGCAACTATCTTCAATGCCGCGCTTTTCGCAGCAATATTCTTCATTAGAAAAAGTCGGTTGATGAGAGAAGACTGGCTCGAGAGCTGCTACCATAAAGCCTTTAATTGCGTCAACGAGACAGAAGCCTATTATACAAGAACTCGGACCACCGAGCGGTCCTCCTCCAAATCGACGAGGCCCCAGAACCTCGTCCACAATGCATCACCAGCATGCTCGATCAAGGATTTCATTTGACCATTAGAGACACTCCTCGACGAGGCCTTAAGGAACATCAAGGATATGCCGAGTAAGGAAATCTGTAGAAGATTGGGACAAATTAAGGAATATCTAGCCTGACTCATCAAGTCCATTCACGTTTTGGGATAAAAACGACGAATAGTGCATATCGTTAGCGAGAATAGTTTGTTCGAACCAAGATCGAGGATGTGTCCATACACTTGGAATATCCTTCCTGCAGGACCCCGGACATGTAATTCGACTTCGTTGCCGAGGAAAGTCGTCGGCAACTATGTACGACACCGCAAGTCGAAAAATTATTTGAATGCGATGATAGATGGGCCTTCGCCAACCTAAAGGAACGCTTTCTCTACATTTCGTGCTCTCGATAACTTCCTTAAAGGGTTCACACTTAAAGATCATCATCGAGAAAATCAATTCTCTCCACCCCTACAGAATCGACGAAAATTTGATCGCTGCTGCCATCGACAGCCTTCCAAAAGAGAAAGCGGCCGGGTAGGATGATCTGACCTTCTAGCTGATGTGGATTTTTAGGACTTTCTCGTGACTGCCCTATGTCGGGACTTCGACGCGTCCTAGCTCTGCGGGGCCTCTTCCCCATCAATGCGACCAAATAAATATATTTGAACAGAGAAGAAGCATAAATAATGTATGTATTACTAATTTTCACCAAGGAAATGTGCCTCATCACAAAAGGGGATAATGACCTGTTTGATCTCTTCTTCCTTCATTCCTAAATGTTCAACTTCTCCTTTTAGAGAGCTGTCTAATCGCTGCGGAGCTGTTGATCCAGCCTTTGGCGTCTAGCACAGGAACTTTCCTCGCTCCGTCGATTCTTGCCATCGCTAATGTCCCAGCGTATAGAAGGAAAATTCACCTCACGAAAACCAGCAAAACTCGACGAAAAACAGGAAAGACATCAGAATACCTCGGTTTATAGTGTCGAACGAGACTCTAGGCCATTTGCGAACAGGCTGCTGCGCCCTTTTCAGAGATGCTGGAAGAGTGTCGCATAATGCTGTTTGTCTAGAAAAGAATTAACTATGACCCTTCGGCACGATTCCCCAGAGTTTAGAAGGCTCAGTCGCCATTAAAGGATCCCGCTGAGATTCCAGTAGTCAATCATTTGTAAAAATAAAGGCCGTAGGCTTGAGTAATCTTGACCACCGTACGTTTTAAGAATGAGAAACATTTCGTTTCGGCGTAAGGATGATAGCGGAACACCGTCATAGTGCTCAGACTCTTCGGTGATTATATGGAGGACAGTTACGAAATACTATTCAAACCTGTGGATCATCTTGCAGAGCAGCTTGTCCTATTCGACCAATTTCCCTGATAGAAAACGATCAATTTTAGCAGATATTTCATTCTCACCAATCGCGTTATGTTGGAGTTGTGGTAGCTTCGATCTAATAAGATTTTAGAAGTTCGGTTTCGAAGAAATCCGCTGATGTCCTCCGGTAAGCACCAAAGTCATGCGAAGCGATTCGTCAAATTAGCGAAAGCCATGTCTTTCACCCCTGATACCTTGACGATTTGACCCGCGTTGTCAAAGTAGTAGTAGCCGAGACGCTTCTGCGACGGAAATGGAAGACATGTCCGAGATCAAGGATGGATGGATAGTCATCTTTGATCCAAGAGTTCTTCAGGTTTGATCGTACAAATCGTCTTTCCCGTTTGACTTGGTCGTCATCCTTCGCACGCGAGTCGTAAAAGGAATTCATGGTTGAGGCTAGATTGGTCTTGCCATACCTTAGTTCCTCTAAATTTCTCCAGGTGTCATGTCTTAGATGTTGCCCAAGGCCTCGTCAAAAGTTGTCTCCAACCTCGTGTTGAAATTACTGGATCGAAGCATATTTGAGGTGCATGGTGATCGAGGTTCAGACGTTTCGCCAATTAAATAGAAGGAGGAATTCACGTGCTCAGAAGTTTTCAGAAAATGTTCCAATATCGATTGGCCCGGTTAAAGAAGGTTTAACAGTAGAAGCACTTTCTCCAAAATACTCGCATCCATCCAGATTCAGCCAGCACACCCAAATCTGTACGCCAGCATTGATTATATATAGAAAATCCCGAAGGGCTTCAACGGAACCGGACGCTATGTTTTTTCGTGTTACGTTACCGATAAACCAACGCCGTCGTTGATGGCAGCATCCGCGTTGAGCATGAGCATGAGGGCTGTTGAAAAACATCACCCGTAGATTCCGAATGGTGACATCGAAGGTGGCCATCTTTTACTCGCATAGGGCAAGTACTTGAGGTGCGGAAATATCTCCCTGATAACCTATGCTTGCGCGACTGCTACTGAATAGTTCAGAGAAAGTACTTCGACGTTGTTCAGAGTTTTTAGGTATGTTTTCTGTACGAGGGCACTTCTAATTCGTGCTGTTTCATAGAATATCACTGCTCGCTGCTTCTGTGTTGAGCGGCAATGTCTCGCAAATTAAGGTACGCGAAGACAAGAGCTTCTGCGAGATTCGAGATTCAGGATCCCTATATTAATTCGTTATTGAAAAGAATATTGTTCGATAACTCTCTCTCTCGCGCGGGGGTAGGAACTGTCGTAAGAAAACCATAGCTTTTATCTTTTCAAAGAGAGAGCTAGGGAGGCGCTCATGAAGGGCGTATAACTGTTCCCGGGCCTTTGATTTAGCCTAGTTTAGTGAATTTGATATCTACCATTGGAATGGCTGGTGATATCGACACTTTTGATTATGGGTTCCGTTTTGCTTGAGGTTTCCGGAGCGCTGGTGGTAAGTGCAATATCTCGAGCTTTAGCCTCTTGAGCTAATTGTGTGGAGGACATTTGCACCGGGCAGGCTTCGGGTGCAGGATGTTTGAATGTTGCAGATGACGATACAGCTGTAGTGTTGATAGTAGCAACTCCGTGGACCTTTGGCTGTAGTGCTAGTAAGCGCTTCTCGCCCTGATAATCTTAAAGCAGTCATCGTATTATGACCCATCCGGTAAAATTTGTACCAATGGAATTCGTACTTCTTGTAGGCTTGTGCAGAGCTGTCCTTGGTAGCCATGATTATAATTTTTGGAAGGTTTATGATCTTCACCTCATTCTTGAGAATGAAGAAAAACTTCTTCAGACTTATCCAGGTGTATCTTTCAGATTAATTCACGGAAGGGACGATGGAGATCAACTAGCAGTAGAGTATAGAAGGAAATTTTGCCGGGAGAATATTGATCTATAAAATTAAAGGTCATTTCTCCAGTCTAAATTAAAGTAAAAAATAGACGGCATCTATTGACCGTCGCCTAAACACGTCGCCGGTTACAAAGCCACAACATCAGTTTTAGAAAACGGAGAAGCTACCACCTGAAGACTATATGGTTTCGAGCTATTTCACTTGTTAGTCTAGAATGGGCTTTTATTTTATGAGATCAACCAGAGTTCAAATAATATCTTCACAATCTGCCGAAGAAGTGTTTCGCTGGCAAAGTCGCTAGGTCAAATCTATGGGAAAATTATTGATGACAGAGATTGTGGAGATTTTATTTGATCCCTTGTAAATCTGATTAAATAAATTCCAACCTAGGCTGCAGAGGGACATTAGCATGGTCTCCAAGTAGCGATTCTCATTTTTCAAAAACTGGTGTTGTGGCTTTGTCACCGATCCTAGGCCGCTGGTTTGCGGCGCCGGTCAAAAGATGGCATCTAGTTTTGACGTCAATTCAGACGGGAGAGGTGGTATTTATTTTTATAGCAGTAACCTCTCTCATGTTCCTTATGATTTCGCTCTTTTCGACACCATACGGAAGTTTTCTAGTGGCTTTAGTCTCAGCTTTCTTTTAATAAGAACGAATTTTGAGGAAGGCTGTTTGATGACCCAAACATCTTATATGACTCCGCCATTTCTGAGGTCACACTAGTCCAACTAGAATTTCTCTGAAACTTTTGTTCCTGCTGTACAACGTAGTTTTTTCCATTTTTCTCACCAGGGACTCGATGTACTCCACTGTAGTGAACTCTGGGAAAATTCCAGATAAAGAATTTGGTCGAAGGTCCGAGCGACTTAGATATCTTTATTCGCTTTATATAATTTCTAAGAAGCGTTGCCTAGCACAGCGCTGCTCTGTCGCAGGTGGTGTTGACTTGGCGAGATGGACCAGTCAAAGGCTGATGCATACTCGGCAAAAAGGGAAGATTTTTCGTTTTTTTTAATTACTCGAAGTTTTCACCGAAGTTTTTATCCGTATAGCCAAGAAAAAAATAATAATATCCACAATATAATTTATAATTAAGAAATACTCCTTAATGGTTCCGCTTCTGGGAGATTTCCAACGCAGCCCGTATCCTAAATGAGAAATATGTTACACACTTATGCTACTATGTTCGAATAGAAAGAGTCTTGAACAAAGAGTCCCGTTCGGGTAAGATCGCTGCATTCGACATAATCTCTCTCATCCGGTGTAAACGAGAAACGTTTCTCAATAACCACCTCTTATACGCTAGACAAATGGTTCCAGCAGCTGCAATATCTTGCAGCTGTTGCCATCACCAACGAAGTGTATATCCACGGATATCTGATGATTTCTGAGGAATCTGAAAGTGACGTCGCTTCCGGTTTGGGTTAAACCCCTCGTTGATATTATAGATCAGAACAACCTTATAGACGCCCTCCTCCCATCCCCCCGCAGCCTTCTTTAGCACTGCATTCTTACCATTGAAGATCTCCGGATACCTAATTCGGAAGGATGCAAAAGTAGATAAGATAGAATAGTTATTTAAATAAGCCTCTCAACAGTATCAAAACTACAAAGGCCTATACAACAAAAATGTGAGGCTTTCGAATCTCGATCATTATGTATCGCCAGCATGCTCTGATCGAGGCTGGTCGTCGGGAGACAATAGATATAATTCATTACATTTATTTGACATATAAACGCTTATACAAGTCCTCCTTGTATAAGTCCTCGGGATAATTGACATTTCTTGGCGAAGCCTTTGGGAATATTCGAAAAATAATATTGACGTTTCGTGCAAATCCCACGAAAATTATGTTTTAAAAGCCAGATAGTTCTTCCAAGCGAAGCTCAAGGGTGCTTTAATAAGAGCAGACTAATACTTTCCTATCGGATCTCGGGCATTCGCTGCAGTGCCGTAGCAGGTACAAATCAATGACAATAATAAACATAAACGCAATCCAAATCAACAAGGAAGTCGCGGCGAGAGACTTGGCCTTCACAAATTTAAAGAGCTTTTCGCACTCCCTGTTTTTCTCCTGAGAACGTCGGTTTTTCCTCCATAGCGCCACTCTAAGAGTCACCATAAAGGAGATCACTCATTCCATCGCTATCCCCACCACCTAGGCGAAGAAGAAAAATCGCTGCTGCCAACTTTAAATATAGAAAGCGGCCGGATGAGATAACCGGCCTTGTGAGCTGATAAGAAGCTTGGAGGAATTTTTAGTGGCTTGTCTTCTGTCGAGTCTTCGAGGTATCCAAAATCTCTGGGCACTGGTTTCATCCTTTAGTCTAGGATAAATGTGCCTTTTCCTAAATTCGAACGGTGATTTGAATCTCACTGGACAACGATCGCTCTTCCTGCGATCGGCGGAGTTATATATCGGCTTAGTTTCCCACAATAGACTATGGCCTTTTTTTCAGGATATCGTCCGGAATTCCAGAGCTACGCCGTTCCGGGAAGAACCCCATCTTGGAACACAGCTAAGGTTGACACTGCCTACACTCGAATGTTAACGGCACATAGTTCATTTTTACACACTGGATCGAAGTTTCTTAGAGTCCCTCTACGTTTTAATGTGATCCCGCTGCAATTGGGGCGAAGGCATGAATCGATAGCGGAGGTAGAATTTTTCTATTATATTTGCCTAACAAGGTAATATTTTGCGTCACGAGAGCCTTGCCTGAAACAACTTGGTCGGGGTAACGGCGACGATGTTATGCTTTTTATTTATGTGAATGGGGGTTTTGAACTCCTTTGAAATATCTTTGAGGAGTTCTAGCGTGGGAAAAGGTCAAAGCAAGTTTCATCACGAGCTAGGGTGCGGATGGTGAAAGAACCGAGCCGACTCCGTTGGGCCTCTCCTGGAACAAGGATAGAATCGCCATAATAGGGACATGGCGACATCGAAAAAAAAGAACCTTGGTACAATACCAGTAACTGTATATGTGGCTAAAGCGGGTAATCGCCAAATGTTGACCCTTTGTCCACGGTTTTTTATTTTCTGTGCTGGCTAAAACTTCTAATATTCTAGCACTTTTTACTGCCTTCTATAATACACTGCGTGACATTGAAAATGGAACACCAAGAAATAGTGGCCAGAAAATTATGCAAATTTCAGGGTAAACGCGCCTAACCGAGTTATGCAAATGATGTAAAATGCGCAGCTCTCGTGTGCACATGGAGTAAGATATAAGGGAAGGAACTTGCAGAAAGGACAGTATTCGTGTCGTTATTTCTTCAAGGAAAATCATTGTAGAAATTTTTTTCTTGTGTCAAAAGACACGTGCAATAACAGAGAATGCCAGGTCATCGTAATCGGAGGCAGTTCAAGCAGACAGACGCTTTTACGAGGGGCATGGTGATCGGACAGAAAAGGGCAGGTTGGTCCATACGTCAAATCGCAGCTGATACACACCTTGGTGCGTCCACGGTGCACCGACTGTGGAGAAGATGGTTGGAACAAGGAATTGTGGCAATTTATAGGAATGTCGGTGCAACCAGAGTGACGTCAGCACGTGTGGATCGGCGTATCCTTCGACAAGCAGTGGCGGCCCCACAGGCCACTTGTACCGCCATCCTGCAACATGTGCAAGACACCCTAGATCATTCCATCTCGACCAGAACCATTTCCCGTCGATTGGTTGCTAATGGCTTGCACTCATGCCGTCCGCTAAGAAGACTGCCATTGACCCCACCGAATAGGCGCCAACGTTTGGAATGGTGCCGGGCTAGATCGACGTGGATGACGGAATGGCACAGGGTCGTGTTCTCAGATGAGTCGCGTTTCTGCTTGTCCAGTGATAGTCGCCGTGTACGCGTGTGGCGTCTACGTGGAGAAAGGTCCAATCCGGCAGCAATTGTGGAACGCCCCACCGTGCGACAACGTGGAATCATAGTTTAGGGCGCAATCGCGTATGATTCCAGGTCACCTTTACTTCGTATTCAGGGCACTATGACGGCCCAACGATACGTTGATGATGTGCTGCGACCGGTGACACTCCCCTACCTTCAGGGGGTACCCAATGCCCTTTATCAGCAGGATAACGCCCGACCGCACACTGCTCGCATTAGCCAACAAGCTCTGCAAGATGTACAGATGCTTCCCTGGCCACCGTACTCTCCTGAACTCTCACCAATCGAGCACGTCTGGGACATCATTGGACGCCGTTTGCATGCCTTGCCACAGCCGCGTTCAGAAGACGAACTGTGGCAAATGGTTGAGAGGGAATGGAGAGCCATCCCTCAGGACGCCATCCGTACTCTGATTGACTCTCTACCTAGACGTGTTGCTGCGTGCATCGCCGTCCGCGGTGGTCCTACTTGCTATTAAGCCGACGCCGTTCTCGCTCTGTATTATGACTATCATTTTGAAATAAAGATCACTTATTGTTCGTCCCTGTCTCTCTCTGTCTGCCGAGTTTCATTACTTTCTGGCTACTATTTCTTGGTTTTCCATTTTCAATGTCACGCAGTGTATTCACATCTATCTTTCAAGCGAGACCTCCATCTTAAATCAACATTTAAAGACCGATGCTATTTTTGGAGGCTCGACTTTATCGTATGACTGACTTCTTGAGAGAGTTCTAGCGCTGCTAATCTCCGTGGGAAATTTTCGAGGTCAACAACATTATTTTTAAATGAATACTCAATGCCTATGTGCATAAATACAATTTATTTAAAAGCGTTTGAGGTTTATTGATAAAATCATTTTGTCAAGTTGGCGAGTGAGTATATAATGGATCATATAAATATCAATAAAAATATATATGTTTTCCAGAGATTTGAGCTAATGCTTATTATATTACGATCTCTAAATCGAAAAAAAGGCTTGTTTAGTTAAACTCAAAACCCTGTACTCCTGGCGCCATCTCTCGAATAAATATAAAATTATTTATTTCTTCCAAGTATATATATTTCAGAGATATAAAATGATTAGTTTTAAATATTATTATTTATATAAAATGTATTTTTTAAATATACGATATGCGAGAAAATTTCATAATGTGTGTTTTTAAGTGATTTCAGTTTATTTAATTTGCACAACAATTTATCTATATTAATAAATGGAAATTTCATAAGTGGACATCACTAAAAACTTCCGTTACAATGCAACAATTTCAACCAAATTTTCAACATTTATGTAAAACGAGATGGAGCAGGTTTTGCTTAACATCAAAATTTATTTCCTAACATTAACATGCGTAACTTCGCTGTTATCGATTAAATACAAAATAAAATCAACAGAGTTTATTTTATTTATATATAAATACAAAATTAAATTTCAACAGAGTTATTTTTTTTACATACTAGCTAATAATCTCAATCTAAAAAATATTCAAAACAAGCAATTTTAAGATAACACCATATGTAAAACAGTCGGCCAAGAAAACAACAACGATATTACATCTTTCTCACATATTCACACACAATCTTGATTAATAATTAAAACTAATCTTTAACATTTTTTTTATACTTCAACTTTTATTTCTACATTTGTTTTTAAATACCCAATTGTTTTATCATTTTTCTAATTTCGCCTAACAAATATACAAATTTATAGTGACCAACATATGCAAATTTTATCTTTTTTTTTATTTAACTTGATATCGTAAACATAACATCCATTGTAAGCATTTTTCTGTTCACCTTCCGTGGTTTCTCTTTTCTCTGATAGTTTTTAGGTGTAGTATATTTTCTTATTACTAGACTACAAACATTCCCTCGAGAAAAACCTGGGCGAAGCCGGGTACATCCGCTAGTATCTTCATATAATTATTTTTTTAAATTCTAATTATAAATTCATATATGAAATTACTATATAAAATCAGAGATCATTTAAAATCAAAATCACCTGTGGAAATTATTTTATAAAATAGTGTCGCAAATACTTGCGATAAAAAATTTGACTTATTTATAAATAATAAAATGAAAACATTATATGTTTATCAAAGGTTTAGATCCAGTGTTCTCACTAATAAGTATGTAATAGCTATAAAAGCATCAATATATTGCGTAACGTCTCTATAAAAAAAAGCGAACCTTCTGAATACATGAGAAGTTGACGACATATGTTAAATTTGCATATGCGAGCAAGAGCTACCCAGTATTAAGAACAATTTGTTGCGGGTTAAAGTGCATTTTTCGATTTTGAATTTTTATAAACTTTCTTTTCTACAGGAAAATAAAAAATATGGCAAGAAAAGGTAAACTATTTATAAAAAATAATGTCAAATTGGCGTGTGCATGCGTGGAAGTGCACATTAGAATCTATTTATTGTATATTAAATATATTTGCACATTAATTATATGTGTATTAAATTTGTATATATTAAAAATATATAATAAAATATAAAGTGAAATATATACAATGTTAATGGTCATGATATACCTAATTTGTTTTTAATACAATTATTTATAAATTGTTTGAAAATCCATAAACAAAATATATACTATTGCCTTTGAAATATTTAAATTGAACAATAGAGACCAATCGTATAGTAATTTTCTATGAGCCATGATTAAAATAATATTATGATGGTTGTTTTTATGGAATAAATTCCGGGATATTATCATATTGGGTATGGAAGTCGAATTTTCTATTGATATATTCAGTTTTGAATATATGAGTCTCAGAAATAATCGTTGTTGCTTGCTTTTAATATCGTGGTGAAGAATTATTGCATGTTTGAGATCGAATGTGTGACCAGTGGTTTAAATGAGTTGAAAAATGAATTATTGATGAATGAAAAAATAATTAAAACTATTTAATTTTGAAACTGTTTAGTATCTGGTATAATAATAAGGTGGGAAGAAAAATAGCGAAACCACAATTTGGAGAAGGAACCCAGGCAACCAGAGAGAGAGAAGGAGAGAGACGGGCCTGCCTCCGCTGAGCGGCCGTCCATGTCGCACACAATCCCCAACTGCCTTAAAAGTCCCAAGGTGTTAAGTGACGGTCTCCAGTAGTCGCCCCTTGGATTGTCGCTGATGCCTAAAGTAACCGGTCCTTACCCCCCCCGTCTCTCTCTGAGTTGACTGTAGGTTTGCTTTATTATTCCTGGAAGAGTATATATTATGACTTATGGCCCGCGTTGAAGACGGCTGAACATGGTTTGAGTATACTTAAAGCTGGAGAAGCCAGGAATAAAGAAATTAATTTTATAATTGAAATTAATTAAGGTTATGGTGACATAGTTTTATGTAAATAAAATATTGTATAGTACACAGGTAAATATTATTTACAAGCATTTTAAAATCAAAGAAGAATTTAAAATTTAAGGGATTGTTGAAAATATAAAAGTCATAAAAGGCTATATACAATAACAACTAATTCTATATACAGTTACGAGCGTCATTCTTCGTCGCCTCTGTCACGGTTTGCTTTTTTTTGGAATGGCCCCCTCCTATTGGTCAGCTACGATCACGCCACCTTTGCCCCCCCCCCTCATTTTTGTAACTATTGTGTTGGAGCGGGTCGCTCCTTAAATAAATGCATATATTAGTTAATAACAGAATGGAATCCTCTCTTTCTTTTTCCCAGTAAGAGACGCCTACGGAAGCCAACAGTACATAGACAGATAAAGCACATAGGCTATAGTTATTAACTAACATATGCATTTATTTAAGGCGCCAAATTATAATTGTAACAAATAGTATTTGAATCAAAACATTCAATCGGGTAAAACACGGGCGTTGCCCGGGTCATTCGGCTAGTGTATTATAAGGGAAATGATGAGAGGTGTGGACAACGAAAAGGGGAGGACATGGCAAGGGGAAACTTGGCATGGGCTTTCTATGCTATATGTGTGGAGTACGAGAAATGAGGTTGAGGGTTGAAATTGCGTGAGCTCAGAACTGATGTAAATATACAACTACATACAATGTTAGAATTTTGGCGAACAGAGCGAAGGGAAACTTGCTTTGGGCAATTCTACCTTATGTATGCAGTTACTCTTGTAGCGAGTCCGAGGGGAAAAGTCCCGTGTGTAGGTGAGGAAGTCGCATGAACTTATAGCTAATTTGAGAAGATAAAATAGTTCGAGATGCAAAGGTAGAATATAGGCGAACAAAGCGAGGGGAAACTTTAGTTGGGCCTTTCCACCTTAATTATTTCGATTCTAAAAGACTCTAGTAGTTTTAAATAATTGAAGAAAAGTCTGCGCGCACAGTGCCAAAAATTGAGACGAGGACGGAGTTGTCTTTTACAGCTGACAAGCTTCTCGTACACGAGGTATTTGACCCGTCGTGGGAGCTTGTGCGAGGAGAGGATTTCGCGACGGGTTGAACGTAAAACCCATGTTTGCGCGAAATGATTATGGAAGGGACAGAATCAGCGACGACGTTTAACGTACCTCCGTGGAAAATATCGTGCTGGTATGGACAAGGAACAAACATAAATTTGAAGATAGGGCCCGTGTGGCGCGAGGAGAAGGAGCGAAATGTGCCGCTCGATGCAGATTTTCAAGTGAGAACAAAAAGAAGTTGATAAAATCTAGAAGTTTGTCAATCTGCATCCTGTAACGAACGCACCAGTGAATAGGTGGTGTGGGTCGGAGGATGTGCTAGAGAGCAACTACAAAATATAATATCGTAAATCAAGGGTGAAGATTAGAATTTTGAAATGGCAATATAGTAGTTCGATAATTTATTGATCAATAAGTCTATAGAAGTTCATAAGCTGGTAGAAGGTTGACAAAGTTGTAAGAATTAGAGGGGCATTCAGTAGGAGATTGATAGGGTTACTAAGGGTTGGTTGTAAGCAATAGTCGATTAGAGCCAGCAATTACAAGTAGGTTGAGGTCATATACAGAGTAATAAAATTTTCTGGTATTGGAGCACTGTTTTGATGGATTAATTTATTATTAAAATATATTGTTATTCTTAATAACGTAAAGCCTGAATAGGTAGAATTCCATTTTTAAGGAGTGACTTTAAAATAGAAATTATTTCATTAAAAAATGTCTATTATTAAATTCAATTGGTAAGGTACACAACAACAACAACAACAATAGCCTTTATTGGGCACACGTGCCATACAGGATTCTCCCGTTAGGACAAAATAAATAAATAACAGATTAGCATCATAGTTATATACAAATATTGGGTATTGACCTCGACCAATTATCGAGTTGGATCCGGTGTCTGTGCTAAACATTTTGACTGAGCTGATTTTCAGTATTTATAGAAAGCGAATGCAAAGGGTCTGGATTTTACGACTTTTGCCTTTAAAACATAAGGCGAATTGCTATTATAGCCGGTCTCTTGGCGAAGAATTTCTCTTTCTTCTTCCATTGCCGTGCAGTAGAACATGTAGTGTGGGAAATCGAGACCAAATTCACCGTTGTATAAGGTGCATTTTATGGTCCTAGTTTTCAATAGTGAAATATTATTAATTCTCTGAATTACACACACACAAAACGCTTCTCGCTTGTGCAATGATTCTCTTTAAGGTTAGGGGGATATTGTCATTCAGATAGCATTCCATTGTAGGTGATGAATGAAAGTATTTATAGTGAGAGTAGAGTGCTGATTTTCTTAATCTCAAATAATCCAGCTGCAAGGACTGATCGGTTGCCGTTCTAATAATTAGGGGGATGTATCTTTGTAGAATATTGAAGTCTGTACATCCAACAAGCCAGGAGAAGCCGGTGGTATTGAGTAGCGCTGTTATACTTTTTACCAGTCCGATATTCTGTTTTGAAGAAATTAAAATGTCCCACAAATGTGCCAAACAAATTGAAGGTAGCCTGCTGCCGTCCATTTTCAGAATTCTAGTCCAAAATTTTAAAGTTAGTTTTTTCACTGTGATATCAAGAGAGTTTTTTCCTGTTTCGGCCCTCAAAATATAGCCCGGAGTATAGCTTGGAATGCACAGAAAACGTCTGAGAAAGTTATCCTGGATTTTATCTAAGATTAAGGCTTGATCATGTGCCCAGATTGGAGCCGCATAGAGTAGGACTGTCAAGATCATAGAATCCAACAATCTCATACTCGCATGGAAGGATTTGAGCTTGGACCTCAGGAGTAATCTCCCCCACAGCACCCATCGCGGCCATGGTCCTTGCCTCTATAATTTAAGGCAACTTGAGTGAAAGAAATCGAAGGGGTGAGCGGGTAGCCCAGGTAAGTATATTTTAATGTAACACTTAAAGGACTTTGACACCAATACCATCTTTCTGAACGCGCCACCTTTCCTCCATTACGGAAAACCATTATTCTTGACTTGTTTTCGTTCAGAGTTAGTAAGTTAGTTTCTAGATATGTTTTCAGTATATTGATTTTCAATTGAAGGTTTATTTTAGAATCACCGATCAAAACAATATCGTCGGCATATAGGAGGAGGTGTATGTTTCCAATATTGAGTAAGTATCTTCCTGACAACCCCGAGTCATCATATATTTTAATCAAATCATTAATAAAGAGAAGGAATAGGCATGGGTATAGTGAGTCACCTTGGAGCACCCCCGAACAAATTTCAATGAATTCGGTGATAGAATTGTTCCAACTAACCGCAGCGGTCATGTCTTCATAATAACATTTAATTAGGTTGACAAATCGGTGATTCAGTCCTATTTTGACTAGTTTTGTCCATAGCAATGCGTGAGGAACCGAATCAAAAGCTTTTTTTAAGTCTACAAAGAAGGAGTAACATTTACCTCTTTTCTTCCTTAGGGCAAGTTGGATTACAGACGTCAATATGAAAATATGATCTTGACTTGAGTGAGCATATCTAAAGCCCGCTTGATTCTCTGGGATAATATAATTAGTTTCAATCCATTTGACTAGGCGGGACCTAAGTTTTGCTATAAATAGTTTCGCGAAATTGCTCAGCAGTGAGATTCCACGGTAGTTGGATGGATTATCAGGATCACCATTTTTAAAAATCGGATGAATAATAGACTTCGAGAAGGAGGACGGGAGTACGGCTGATCTTAGTATTCTGTTGTATAGATCCTCGAGTAACAGCAAGTAACTGTGGTGAAGGAGCTTAATTGCTTCGTTCGGTACCTCGTCGATTCCAGCTGCTTTACAGTTCTTTAAACGCGAGATTTCTTCTGTTATCTCCCTCATTGTAATTTCCGCCAATAAGCCTGTATCCACTGAGAGCGTGTTCAGTATAGGAAGGATATATTCTGTTGATGTTTCAGATGAGAGTAGTTTGTCGTAAAATTGGTACCATTCTTGAAGCGATATGTTTCCTTGAATAAAACTTCTTTTTTTTTTATAAATGCTTATTGTTTTCCAAAAGTTTTTAGAGTCATGAGTATTGCTTTATAAATTTACATTCAATGATTGGTAGTCTTTTTTATTTTTATCTCTAATTAATGCAGTATAGAATTTACTTTTTGAAATATAGTTAACACGGTCTATTTCTATTTTTGAGTTCATGTAGATTTTTAAGATGGGATTTAGTATTCTTTTTTGTTAGATAACATTCTCGATCAAACCAGTGCTTTGAATTTGGGTTCAATGTTTTAGATCTTCTCTGCATCCTCGCTTTGCCCATAGCATCAATGATTTTATCAGTTAAAAGCCTCATTATACTATCTATTGAGTGATTCCAATTCAGGTGTATTTCATTTAGTGTCTGCAAGAAAAAGGTGAGTTCTCATGTGTCCGTCTATAACTTTTTTATTTTGACAATTAAAAATGTTTTATTGACAACTTAGTCAATCGGTAGGCACCTAAGAGTTAAGTAGGAGGAATTAAGAAATTACAATTTAAAGTTCAAAACAGGCGGTGTCCTCACCGAGGGTCGTCTGGATTCAATCAGGTAATAACTTCCTGAGTGCGGACATTCCCTCACGTACAAAGGGATCGAAGTCCCGAACGCGCCTGATGGCGGTGCTGATGAATCCACCGAGGATGTACCTATCCCGAGTGGGTAGGCGCTTGAGGAGGGGCTCCCTATCCCCGGGTTATAGGATTGCTTTCACGATGTCATCCACGTCCACCCGCGATTGGAACGTGTGCTCCCATTCGAGTTCACGACTCAATTCATGTATTAAATCTCCTGCCACCTTCCAGCGCTTGTCCATCAGAACTCTTTCCATTTGGGCAGACAGTGGAGGCGGAGGTGTCGCCATGGCCGGTGTCGTCGTATCCCCATGGGAAGCGGGTGGTGTTGGCCCAGCAGGCCGAGGCGCAGGCAGTGGGGGTGTAGGTGCTGCGGCTTGTGTTGTCGTTAGCTCAGCCCTAACCTGTCTGAAGACCTTATATATATTAGAGGTTCCTCCGGGCCTCAGGTCCAGGATTTGGCCGATTAGGCCGGCGAGAGCGTCGCTTTGCGGAGGTGACAGGAGGGGTCCTTGCCTTTGCGTCTTAGTCTTCGAGGAGAGGAGGTCCAGGACCTCCTCCCGCCCAAGACCAAGGGCGTCCGTCCCAGCGAAGGACACGCCGGGGTTTCTTCTCAGGTAGACCACAAGGTCGTCCCTAGTGCTTTTCTTTTTAGATGACGCAGAGGATGCGGTGCTCTTATCCGCGGGGGTCATCTCAACATCAGGTGTGGAGGATGCAGGCCCGAGGGTCTCCTGGGTGGACAGGGGGCAAGGCGGGGCAACGAGATCTGGCCGAGCAGGAGGCGTCGGCTCAGGACGCGACGCGGCCGAGTGAGGGCCAACGGGATCCTCAGGTGAAGGGGTCATTGGTGGAGGAGCTGAAGTCATCGCCTGCATGGGTGAGGCCGGCGGCCCTGGTGTGGATGGCCATGGCGCCGCAGATGGTAGAGATGCAGCGCAGGAATCAGATGGGGCGCCGGAAGCCCTGTTAGATGGACTGGGAGGAGCTGGCGCAGGAGGCGCCGCCGAAGACTGCCTAGGCAGCCCAGGCGCGGTCGATGGTGGAAGGCCGGTGGTAGAGGGCGGTGAGGCTCGTCTGGAGGTGGTGGACTGCCCAAAGAGCAGGGGGCAGCTGGCTCTCCTATGTCCCTGTCCGTGGCATCTTGAGCATTTGATGCCATATGTGATGTAAGCCGGCCAGGCCTCACCCTTGATTTTGGTCTCGAAGGGGTGAGCAACTTCTCGACGGTAATGCCGTCATGGAGGAGGATAAAGGCCTCCTGGCGGCCGTCGGTAAAATCAAATTCGACCACTTTAAGTTGTTTGGGGGCGATGGAGGTCACACACCCATAGCGTGCAAGGGCGTCAATTACAACGGCGTCCCGCACGAAGAAGGGCAGGTTCCCAATTGTAATTCTGGTTGAGGTCCTCCTGAAGGGGAAGGTTCTAAGGAGAGTTACCTCGGCCTCAAGGCCTTCCCGGATCAGCCGCTCCGCCAGGGATTTGCTGGTGAGGCCCAGCAGGTACTGGCCGTTTACTTTGGAGAATTGAACGATGTTTTTTGTTCCTCCGACCAAACCTCCAATAGCCTTGAGGTAGTGGTAAGGCTCGTAGCCAGGGCAATACTCCAAGAAGAAGCACTGCTCCTCGGTGCAGGTCGCCTGGCGAGCCCTGGCCTCCGCGATGTGCGTCCTCGTGGTCCTGATCTCCTGGACACGAGGAATTAGTGCAGGCGCAGATCTCTGTCGCCTTGTAGCCGATCCAGCGCCGTTGGACTGCGCGGCCGTGACACCCGGCGCTCCTGTGTTGCGGCGTTTTCTTTTGTTTTGAACGACGGTATAGTCGTCTCCAGAAACAGGATCTTGATCCTCAGATATTTCCGCCCAGTTCTGTCGGCTTGGAAGCGCGCCAGACGAAGGCATTGTAGCTGCAAATTCGTGCGACGCGGCAGATTTTGCATAACGTTCGCCAGTAGGCAGATTTGCATTACTGGCCGATTCTTGCATTTATATTGATTTTCAAATCGGCAATTGTTTTTTCGCAGATAATTCTGCAGTAGTTTGTGATAAAGATCCGAGCCTTACAGGCAACTGATCGGCGTTGAATGGGCTATCCGCCCATACCAAATTTGTCGCTTCCAGCGACAATTTTCCGCTTTTCAAAGGCGAAAGATGCGGAGCTCGCGCGACGCGTGGCCGCACGGTCGGCGCATGTATGTATGTATGTTAAAGGTGTTGGATTTGTATGTCTCGAGTAATTCACCATCGACTGTAATGAAGTAAATCTGCGATCAGAACCAGGCACTATAAGGGCAGACAAGGTGATAGGGAGATGGTCCGAGTATGGAGAACATTCAACTTGGAAGTTCTCAATTAGATCCAAAAGCAAGGGGGTCACCACAAAGTAATCCAAGACCGAAGAGCCACGGTCTGAGATGTAAGTAAAATTGCCATTTTGATCTGCCATCGATCTGCCATTTAATATTGTGAGTAAACTATTGTCGAGGAACTCAACAATTAAGAATCTCCAATAGCACAAATAATATTATTTATTTATATTCGCAAGACAAATCACGAAAGTGCTTTTAATTCTGCCAAATTGAGGGGCATAAAGGTGTATGATGATATAAATCAGAATACAGAATACATATTACCAGTTTTGGTTGAAAATACATTTTATAAAATAATTAATCGATATATAACAGTTTCGAGCTGAATTCTTAAAGAAGAACGTTAACAGCCAACAAAACCAATAATCACAAGCTCAAAGTTATGAAGTAGCGGCATACTTCCATATGAGGGAGGAACATTTTCCCCGGGACATTATAATTTTTAGAGAAGAAAGGATAATTTTGGTCCCAAAATATCTACGAAAGAGAGAACATACGATTATCTCATACGGGACATCAATGTATGGTTCGTTGCAAGCAGCGTTTGAGTTAAATATATAACTGGCTCGGAATGGACGCTCAAGTTTAAGATGCAATTATAAATTTAGGAATTTGTTCGTACCTGGTTACAATTTGAATACCCTGAATATCCTTGGAGGAGGTTTCACATGGATATTTTTGAACCAATTAATCAGCTTCAAATTTAATATTCATTGACTTTGATGAACTACACTTCAAAATGCCCTAAGTTAAATTTATCCCACACATCACTACATACAGTTGGTATTTACATTTCAAGAAAGAATAATCTCAGAAGAAAGATTTCCCAAATTTATTGTTACAAATAAAGGTACTCTTTATTAAACTGCGGGACTCCTAGAATTCATGAGAAGGAGAGAGAAAATACATTTTAATTTATAAAAATTTTCTACAGCCAATGGGAATTTTGAAAGTATACACAAAACTCTCAAATATACATTATAGATGAAGAAACGACATACTAATTTTAAAAGTGGAGTTTTAGAATTCTTGCTGTAATACCGAAATAGGCCTCATTCTTTTACTGTAAAATCATCTTCAGGGCTACCACATAAAATAATCATAAATACATTATTACAAGTATATGATCAAAACAAATCTATGGATAAGTCTGTTGAGAGAGAATAGAGAAGAGAACAGCAGAGGAACCAGGGTGTCCATAAAGTAGCCTACTCGGAAAACAAAAACCTTTGAAATTGGCGACTGGGTTGAATAAACGCCATACCAGGTATACACTAAGTAATTTTTCAAGAACTTTACATAATTTGAAGAAGGTACGGTCAATCCCTTATATTCTAAGTGACAATAAAATGTGGAATCATTCCAGGCTGCCCAAGTACCAACAGACATCTAGAGACTCCCAGCACACATCTCCACCCTATATATATTACAGTTTGTGTTTAAGGGCTGGTCCAATGTTACCAGATCCGAGAACCCGTATCAAACCAGGTACATTGCCCCCCTCATTTCTAGACCCAGGCCTAAGAGTACTGAGGCCCAGGGTAACATTTTTAAAAGGAGATTTTTTTTAGCTGGAATCGGTATGCGGACAATTGGCCCATACCGAGGGTTCCACCCAGTACCTCCCACAGTGTTTGAAAATAAGATTTTTTTTATTATTTTGACGCGTATTTTTTTAAATTAAAACAATTTTCTATTGTCCTCACTGCAATAATAATGACAGTATCAAGGAAGGTAAGGACAGTATAAAATTGTTTTACAGTATTTTGAAAAGAAGCATACGCGTCAAAAATAGTTTTATTTTCTCATAACAGATGGCGCGCTAATGCTTCATGTCGATATTTGTATCATCGTAGTAAGGACAGAAGATTTTTTTAAAGACCCATTCGCTCTAAATTAATTACCTTAATAACATTATGCTTTTTTCATTCTTATTAGGTGTAGGTATTTTAAAGGCTAGCGTATTCTGTTTAAACTCTTACGAGATCATTTGATACTCGGGAACAATTTGTTTGGTTTTTCATTTATGTCAGGTGGGGGGTCCGTAGTTTACCGTATTATATGATAAGAATTGAAATATTTCAACTAATTATTTACCTAATTGATTTCAACATTAATTACCATTTAGATTGCTAACAGCTCACATGTATTTTTTTAAAACCTATATAAGATTGTGTGATTGAAATAGTGTCTAAATATTTATTTTTTTTTATCTTTTAAGCTTTCGAAAATTATTTTAAAATTCCACAAATTTATACGCATGTTCGAGTTAAAATAGCATTATTATGTCTTCAAAATATTGTTGCAAGTATTGGCATGAATAGTTCTATCTTTCTTCCACAGTTGGCGCTCAAAGAGAATGTGGCCTATTTTGTGAATAGCGCTAATGTTTGGGGTTGCCCTCCCATTTGAATGTGGGTTGGCGAAGTGTCCGAATATAAAATGCTCTTACTCTGGCTGTAAAGCTTTATTCGTGTAGAATAGCAGTTGATTTATAACTGAGTAATATAATAGTCTACTCAAAGGGGCATTGATGTTGAATTGGGGGGTTTCTGGAATAATTAAAAATCAACGATGTTGATATTTTTTCGAAGAGATGCCGAAGGTCATTAGCAAATTTTAATTGCACGACCACGATATATTTATTTTTCTTAGTTTATAAACTTGATCCCGGTACAATTTCACTTTCGTCCTATTTTTTTCATACACTTGGCGTTCTCACGGACTTGGTTTCTGAAATACTCATTCTTTGATATTCCAGGATACCCT
Organism: Cordylochernes scorpioides; assembly: GCA_030710605.1. NCBI lineage: Eukaryota > Metazoa > Arthropoda > Arachnida > Pseudoscorpiones > Chernetidae > Cordylochernes > Cordylochernes scorpioides. Next base: position 83,393,816 of record CP092886.1, on the reverse strand, counting down.
CCTTCTAAAGGGCCATGTGTTTTGTTCGTTGTGGTACAGTGATGCGAGATAATAGTCTGGAACGCGTAGGTGGCTGTTTTTTAAATTTTATTTATTAAGCAAGAAACCGTTTTTGGCCGATTATGAAATAATTAAAAATAAATTAGCTTATATTTATTCCGATAAATGGCGTAAGTCTTCAACAACTTTCAGTTGTCCGATCACGAGATGCCTTTTTCTTAGACAGAGAAAGAAATATCTGAATATATATTTTGAATCAAAAAAGGCATATCCTGACCACGCTCACATTAGCTTTTTAGATGGATGAGCGCCATCTATTGGAAGAGAAATTAACTAAAAATGTATTAAGCCTGCTCTCTGATATTTGACCAACCAAATTTCGTGATGGTCAAATATCAGGGAACATGCTAAAACGACGTTTAGTTGATTTTCTTACACTAAAAAGCACATGTGCTCGTGGTCAGGAGATGCCTTCTTTATTTTTAATATCAACACCTGACCCACTTATCTTTTTTTTTTCCTATTGTTTTTCATATATATATGTTATACCTCTATAGGTGTGAAAAAGAATTAGCAGTTGTTTGTGGCTGTCTCCACCTCAATAATCATCTCTATTTATTTTTCAAATCTTTTTAAACAAAACAAAACTTTACATACACCATTTAGTTAAATCTTCAGTAAAAAACAAAATAAAATTTACATTCTATCATTCAAAATGTATTACTACCCCCCACAAAAAAAAATTGTATTAATTTTTTTCTCAACGGAGGTTGGAAGGGGATGGAAGGTAAAGGATAAGATACATTGCAAAAAATTATATTACACAAGTAACCATATTGTTAGAGGTAAAAGGCGACCAAAGCCTGTTAGTTGGGGAAAATCACAGGAAAAGGTGGCCATACAAAACCTAACTAACAATAGGCAGGAAAAAAAATGATATGGACATTACATGTCTATGGAGACACTCTCCATGTAGAATCCCATTCCAGGGCAACTTTTTTGTTATTTTTCCGAAACCGGCAGTAGTTTCTCCAGGGGCTCTGTGGGGTGATGTGGATTTTTTTTTCTTTAATGGAAGAGAATAAAACCTGAGGACTTTCGGTGGAAGCTTGCTTGTTAGGTTCGATACCCAAGCATCCTTCCAAATCCTCTTCTTCCTGAAATGGGAATGGTGGTTCAGTATTATCTTCAGTTACCGGATCCCAGAGCTTTACTTTAGAAATATTAACTATTTTTGCATGCTAATTTTCGGGTTGGCAAGGCTTATCTATTTCTATGGTTTGTGGTGAGGGTATGGAAATTATGGTGTATGGTTCTGGATAAAAAGCTGGCATGAGCTTACCTTGACCTGATTGGTAAGGGATCTTATAAAGGACCTTATCCCCTTTTTTTAGATTAGGCGTTTTATGGGATTCATTATATCTTTTTACCAATTTAAGATGTAATTTTTCGGTATTTTCATTTGCAATTTTCCTAGCCTCTTCTATGGGTGGATATGCTCTTGTTAATTTATTGATATATTATGGCGTTATGCCAAAAAGCAAATAAACGGGAGGCATTTTAGTTATGGAATAAAGAATACTCCGATATTCTTCTAAGGCCTTTTGTAATAATTTAGGCCATGGTATTCTGGGATTTTGTTGATGGTGAAGTCTAAGTTTTGAGATAATTGTCGCATTTGCCCTTTCTATATGCCCATTACACTGTGGGTGCGAAGGGGATGTCATCACGTGTTTTATTCCCTTTTCTTGTATAAATTTGTTAAACCTTTTGGACACAAATGAGGGGTGCCTATCAGTAACGATAATTTTTGGTTTACCTACATTTAATAACTGATTTATTATATTGATGTACGTTGCTATAGACGTACTCTTAGAAGGATAAGCCCAGATGTATCTTGAGTGATGATCAACTATCACATGAAGACAATTCTTTGTACTGTTATAATCCCCTAATCCTAAAATACTGTCAAGGGCAACTACATCAAATGGTTTCTCAGCTAGTGGTAAATTACCCATGAGTCCATACGATGGTGTAGTTGGCTTCTTTACAGACTGACATATTTTACATTTCAGAATATAATTTTTTATTTGTCCTATCATTCCTTTGAAATAATATTGTATTGAGAAAACTCTAGCCATTGAACTTATGCCTGGGTGTCCTAAACTTTCGTGAGCCCTGCTTATCAATTGTTGTTGTAAGGAGGGTGGTACTATAATCCTATCTCTATTTTTTAGCCTAATATAAGTAATGCCGTTTTTAATGAAATATAGCTTAGATGAAGGCTTAAGTAATGATTTTGTTCTTGTTCTATATTTTGAACAGTTAAGAAGCAGGTATATGGCAGTCGAGACAACATGTCGGCTTCATGATTCTCACATCCCTTATTATATTTAAATTCCAAATCATATTCTGATAATCTTAGCGCCCATCGGAATAATCTACCGTTAGTATGTTTGAAATTATTTAACCAAATTAATGCCTTATGGTCGGTATTAACTATCACATGTTGACCTGAAATATAGGGATGATATATATTACATGTTTCTATTATCGCCAATAATTCAAGTTCTGTTATTGTATACTTGGATTCTGCTCCCCTTAAAGCCCTACTATAAAACGCTATGGGTCTTAAGGTGCCATCAGGATACTCCTGTTTAAGTACGTCTCCTAAACCAGCAATACTAGCGTCGCAAAAGATATGTGTAGCTAATAATGGATTATAAATTTGGAGTATTGGTTTCGAAACTAATGCTTCTTTAAGGGCTTCAAAACTCCTCTGACACTCTTCACTCCACGTAAATTTTACATCTTTTTTCAATAGATCATTTGAAGGCGCTCTCAACTTATTAAATTATCTATAAATTTTGCATAATGCGTAACGCTGCCCAAAAATGACCTTAAGCATCTAACATCACGAGGAGGGGGCAAAGATTTAATTATACCAACATTAGTACTTGAAGGAGAGATTTGATCTCCAAAAATTTCGTAACCCAAATAATTTATCTTTTGCATAAAAAAACAAACATTTATCTTTCCTAAGTTGGATACCTTCCTCTTGTAGGATTGCAAATATTTCCCCAAGGTGTTCTAAATGGGATTCGGTATCTTTTGAGAAAACCAATATATCGTCAAAGTAAGATATTATATTTTCAAGTTCATATTTCTGCAATATGGAAGTGAGGATCCTGTTAAAAATAGCAGGAGCTGTCCGCAATCCAAATGGTAATCTGCACCATTGGTAAGAACCTTCTGTGGTGGTAACGCAAGTAATAGGTTGATCTTTTTCATGTAAACCAATAGTCCAGTATGCACTTAGAATATCAAAGCACGAGAATACTTTTGAGCTTTGCACCTTTTGGATGATATTTTCAACTAAAGGAATTGGGAAACTATCTCCTATCAGTTTTGAATTCAATTTCCTAAAGTCGATACATAGTCTAGATTTATCAATTTCTTCCTTTTTTTTGTGCTAAAGTTACTGGCGAACTATATGGAGAAGAAGCATGCCTAATAATCCCATATTTTAATAATTGCATAATTTGTTCCTTAATTATTTCGGTGTCCCTGGGATTATGTCGATAAGGTCTGAGACAAAAAGGAGTTTTATCTCTGAGTCTTAACCTGGGGGGATCTACTTTTAATGGTCTAATATTATATTTGTTTTCACCAAAAATATCATTATAGCGACTTAATAAAATGTAGAGATTATTCTTAAGTTTGTCATCATTATTTAGATAGCTGTCTTCTAGATTTGGCAATGGTAAGGGTCGAAAGTTTGGTTGGTAAACGAGTTTAGATTTAAAACAAGAGGGGACATTTATGTTATATTGATCAATAGTTTTATCTAAAAGAGGTAACTTTTTATGTTATTACATTTTCCTGAAAGTTTTAAAAAATAATTATGTTTTTTACAATATTTAACATTATTAGAAACCCCAAAATATTTTTTTGAGTTATCTCAATATTGCAAAGCATTGAGTTCATCTTTAGAAAATGTATATTGAAATTTGGATAAAAACACATTATTTTGCATAATAACATTCTCATCAAAATCAATCTTTAGGTTAAAATATTTAAGGTACTTAGTGGATACTATCAGAAAATTCAAATTTGGATTATCAATAATATAGAACAACATATTGTTAGTTATATCTCCAATTCTGATCGTTAAACAAATTTGTCCAAATATTCCAATACGGTTAGATACAGTGCTAATCATATTAGGTGTGTTTGTGTGTTGTTGGCTAGAGTTATTTATCTTATCTAAAAGGCATTCAGGTAATAGGTGTACGGAAATAATATTAATGTCACTGCCTGAATCAAAAAGTACTAAATAGGTTCCCAAGAGTAATGAATCTACCCCAACGTCACTCATCACTCCTGGGCACCACCATTGTTGCCCTACATTACCTCGAAAGTCTTGGTAAAACTGCTTTCGCCGGGTTTCTTGTCGGTCGCCAACCTCTCTGCTGGGGCGGGCACCTGAAGGAAGAGAATCCTGTGAAGGCGCTGCATTCCTTGAGTCGATATTTTGAAAGTCCCGTCGATATCTGGGGCCATTAAATGGTGAAGATGTCTCTTCATGTCGAAATCCTTCTTCCAGGGAATATGCAATCTCAATCCACATGTCCAGATTAGCTGGATTGGCAGCGATCAAAAATGGTCCCAGCTTTGCGTTTACATTCGAAGAAAGCGCTTCCAGGGTCTGCTCCGAACTTATATTCAATATTTTGGCCAACTTCAGTTTATTAAAATAGTAGTGCATAAGGGGTTGCGATGGTAGCTTCTTTTAAGTCCAAAACTGCTTCATCAATCTACTTGTCGATACCGGGAAAAATGTATTCATAGTTTGGTGAAGTTCATCCAACGTAAACACGTCCTGGCACATCGAGGCGTATATCTCTAACGCTTTTCCTTTAAAAATGCTCGGGATCATTGATAGAGCATCATTTTCTGAAATACATTGAAGCTTGACTATCCTTTCGAAAAGATTTCGCCATTCTTGATACGTAAGGCCTGTATCAGGGTTGAAAATCGGCAAAAGTTCCTTAATTGAAATATCGACCCTCGTTCTGGTAACAACCTCTACTTTCTGTAAAGTTTTCAAGTCATTCTTCGATGTCATTTCTAATTTGATTATTGATAACAGTATTCTTGGGATCCTCCCGTAGGCAGCGATCCTGTCGGCTAACTGTTATACCTCTATAGGTGTGAAAAAGAATTAGCAGTCGTTTGTGGCTGTCTCCACCTCAATAATCATCTCTTTATTTTTTTTCAAATCTTTTAAACAAAACAAAAATTTACATACACCATTTAGTTAAATCTTCAGTAAAAAACAAAATAAAATTTACATTCTATCATTCAAAATGTATCATATATATATACCTACATTTATATTAACTCTTAATAGTTAAACATAACTAGAGGTTAAAGTAAATAAAAAAGAACGGATGACACTAATTTCCTAAGAATAGAAACCACTACACCCACCCTTCTTGCATTCGTTGCCAAAGGATCTATTATCACACCCATGACAATGACAGACTATGCCTAGAATATGAGTACAAAGTCTTCAGAATTTTGTTAAACAAGGACAGTTATTATATGACGGAGAGATGATCTTGCACTCTTTCCTGAACAACCAAAATCACCCCAAGTGTTCGCCAGCCAGGACCTTCCTCCGCTCCTTGCATGGCCAGAACTCCTGCTTAACCATCGCTACACCATAAGATAAATCCAGAAGAGTCAACCCAAGTTAACAGCGTCCATCCCTGCTACTGAGTCTTCAACCTAGAAGGCATAGATGAAGCAGCCTTCTCAGATATTCCGGAGGAGAGTTCTTCTAAGAAATATCTAAGAAACAGGACCGAAGCAAGCCAGCAGCTAGATGAGATAATATTTAGGATATATTGCATTATTTTCATGCCCGTAGGAGAATAGGTTATCTATCGGGTGATTTATTGGATTCAATTGTTTCTATTCCTGTATTATATTCTCCTCGAAATAACTCAATTCTGAGCAGAAGACAGTCGTGAGTACGGTTCTTGACATAAATATCTCGCATGCCGAGGATAAGTCCCTGCACATAATATGGTGGTGGTGGTGGTGCTTATCTCCATGGTTAAAACAATTCCTGAAGTCCACTCCAGCACATAATAATAAAACTCGGAGCTACATGACACCTTTTTTCAAAGATTTCTTGATATGTAAATATACATATATTCTGATTTGTTTATTTATCATTATTTCTTATTTTGATTATTTTTTTGCTTTTGTTGCCAGGTAGCCAATAAGAGTTATCCATTTTCTCTCTCTTAATCTCGCGCGGAAACGTAATTTAACCTGATCTTGGTTTCCATCAATGGTTGTGCCTTTCACACTCCTATGCCAACAATGTGTTTACACCATATCACATTAACCTTACATAAATCCCTTTATATTACTTTTTAATTCGTAGTACAGGCCTTGATAATCATTATGCATTAAGTGCTGCAACTGCTTGTACTAAAGCGTACTACATATTGTTGCGCCCCTCTCGGATGGAAATGTTTATGAATTTCTGCAGTTCTAAAACAGAACTTTCCAACATATATAAGAAGTTGACGTATACAGCTTGCACCACGCTGATGAGGGCCAACAACCCGAAACGCGTACGTGGTTAGCTTTTATTGTTTAATCAAGAGTGGGTATTTGGTCAATTCTAGAATAATTTAAAATCAACGAAAATAGTATATATTTATTCCGATAGATGGCGCAAGCCATCGATAACTTTCAGTTGCACGATAAGGAGATGCCTTTTTTCTTTTTCATGATTTATGCACCTTATACCAGTACCACATCACATTTTTACTATTGTTTTCACATTGTGTCGCGGTCACGCAATTCTGGCCTTAATTACTAGTTTAATGATTTTTCAGGATGCTTGAATGACCGTATTTTTAATTGTTGAAGTACAGCTTGCACCACGCTGATGAGGGCCAACAGCCCGAAATGCTTACGTGGTTTGCCTCTCTTGATTAATCAAGAATAGGTATTTGGGGGGGGGGGCACTTCTGGAATAATTTTTTAAAAAATCAACAAAGAATTAATATTCATTCCGATAGATGTCGCAAGCCATCAACAATTTTCAATTGCAAGATAAGGAGATGCCTTCTTCTTTTACATAATTTATTCGCCTTATCCCAGTTCAATATCACATTTGAACTATTTTTTCCCATTGTGTCGCGGTCTCACGCAATTCTGACCCTAACTAACCATTACATGATTTTTCAGGATGCTTGAATGACCATTTTATTGGGCTTTTAAGTACCGCTTGCACCACGCTTATGAGGGACAACAGGTCGAAACGCGTACGTGGTTAGCTTTTCTTAATTAATCGAGAATGGGTATTTGGCCAATTCTTGAATAATTAAAAATCAACGAGAATAGCTGATATTTATTCCGATAGATGGCGCAAGTCATCAGCAACTTCCAGTTGCACGATAAGGAGATGCCTTTTTCTTTTTCATGATATATGAGAATATTTGTTTTCCTTTTAAAATTTTTTAATCGTTTTTGGGAGGCATACGAGTAAACGGGGGCTGAAAAGAATTCAGAATAATATATATTGCAAACATAAAAACAATTACTTCCTACACGGGGATTATCACATAAATATAAATTTCAATACCTTGTAATACTTTATTAACCACTATTTTAATATTCAAACAATTAGCGAATCAACATTTAAATCTTTTAAATATATTTTACAAAGTTTCGATGTCGCGAACGTGACACACAATATATATATATATATATAGTATATTTTAGACTGTATAATAATGACACTTTTATTATATGTCACATATCTTCCAATTAGTTAGAGCCGATACCTTATAAGATCCTACCTTTCTATTAAAATTTACACTTTCTATTTACTACCACCCCATATTTTATATATAAACTATTTGTATTTAAACCTCCTATTTGTATTTAAACTAAAAATGGTGACGTCAAAATAAAGATCCAAAGAGCGGTCAGCTGCGGGCCAGAGGGGAGGAAAAAGGTAACGCCCAGCCCAGATAGGGACCCCTCCAGGGGCTTCATATAGACGAACCCTGTTAACAGGTTTTAGGAGGGGGTCAGCGGCAGTATGTTCGAGAGTGTGTCCATCAGCAGACCGCTTCTGTCTCTCTCGGTCTCTCTCTCAATGTCTCGGTGATAGTCATCCAAGTTTGTATCAAGGCCTCTACCTCTGTCCCGTGGGCTGTCCCCGATCACTCTCGGTGCTAACATCTAACCCTGCCTCTGCTTCAGTTAAAACTCTAGCACTCGCCTCACGTACACGACTGCCAGTTCATCCATACGTCGACAGGATCATTTGCAACAATATTACACACATATATGTAGTAATCCCGTTGTGGAATGTGCTGGGCAGTCGTGGTAGTGGGTGCGTGATGGGATTCCCGCACTGGGACAGCAAGAGACAGAGGCAGGTCTAGATGGTAACTCCAAGAAGGAAGAGGTAGACCACGGACGAAGGCAAGTCGAACCACGGGCGCCACGGATGCCCTACATCGCGGATAGGGGTGAGAGACCCGACCGTATAACGGCGTGGCTCTGAAAACAGCTAACTGAACAACTAACTTTGTCCCATTCTTGGGGGCTTTTATATGAGACGCTCGCAGATGGCGGCGAGTTCTGATTGGTTCCCGTAATCACGCCACCTGTCAAGCGCTGGGTTATTAATTATGTCTGGCCACGTGTTCGGCCACCTGCTGACGGGGGAATGAACTCATTAGCATAAACACCTGTTCGTCTGGTCCATGGCGTCGTCTGGACTATAGTGTCGTCTTGGTCTACCTTTACCCCTTCTTTGTTTTATTGTCACTTCCATTATTACATGTTTGATACATATTTTTATATACAGATATGGGGATATAATAAATATTAGAAGAAGGCTGTGATCTACCTATGTCAAAATATACTACAGAATGTGTCCCCGGTGATGAAGGTTTGGTTGGGGGAATGACATGTAATGAATGATAATCTAACAAACCTATTATAAAAAATAAAAGAAATAATTTGTATACAAATTAGTTAAAATTATTATTAAGTTACAAGTTAAAAGGAGAAAGATGTTGTAATGGTGGTGTATCAATAAAATTAAAATCAAGGTTATAAAAATAAAAACGCACAAAATGAATGATAAAAGATTAAGGGAAAGTATATAATACAAAATGTTAAATATGTTAAAATGAATCGTACAAGGAAAATAATATCTTATTTTTTGCATAAAAGATGAGAGGAAAAAAAATTTAGTTAGTTTATTAACT